>JAANSK020282446.1:0-10935 GCA_011763485.2 Isoetes engelmannii | reverse complement strand
TACATATATAAGGAGGAGCCTTCTTCTGGTTGAACCATTCCGGTTCAACGCCAGTCTTGAGCCTTCTTGCTCCTGTCCTGTTCTCCTGTGCTCCCTCGGGGCATTGTACTCTTGATTCTTTTATTTATATATCAGATTATTTCGTATTTCTCTTGTATTTTCTTGTTCTTCGCTCTGTTCTTCGCGTAGGTTCATGACAACTACTAGCCCATTCCCAGGTACAAGTGCATACGTCCCATCTTGCCTACCTAATTATGCCTTTCTAGAATGCCTAAACCTGTTACCGAGACAGTGTGAGGAATGGAAAAATCCTTGTCATGGCCACTGGTGCAAATGCTTTTTCCATCGTGCATCCAATGCTAATTAACCAGATGAATGCACTATCCCCACCTTGGCTCACACATGTCTTAGGGCTAGAAGACAATTACATATCAAGCCAACATCAACTAAGTCGATGGTGACCTAATACCTAAGGTGCAGGTAGGTTCACTCATAAGATTGATCCTCCACTTTTATTATAATGAAATGACCCTGCCCTCTTCATAACATTGTACATAATGTCATAGCTATTTTCCCCATCTTAAGAGATTATATGTTTCTTACTTATCATGTTAGTTTATTAGGATTAAGTTAACTTATCGACCTAGCACGATGGATGGGGCCATCATGTATACATATCTATTGATAAAGCTATGGGTTGATGAGTTCTTTAGAATAACTCTAATACGCAAGGTTTTGTCGTCGTGATATTTTCTTTGATCCCAAATGACTATGCAATATCTTGTTTAACATGTAACTTATATGCATTATTCCCTTTCATGTTCTGGAGATCCCCCTTTTTTTGTTATTAACTCTTTGAAATACTCCCACCAATTGAGTTGATATCATCATGACAAGTTGGCCGGACTTGTTAGATTACTTCCTGTCATTCGGTTGGATTATTCCTTGGAGGTGCCACCTTTATACATGGTCAACAATTATCCTAGTAATGATTCCTTTTAGTGACTCACAAAGTGGTCTCAATATGTTGGATGTCTGTTAATAATCATGTATAAGTTTAGTTACTCCTGTGCATTTCCTTCCCAATTTTGATGGTTAGCCTAACCTTGGGCGATTCTTTTACAAAGACAAAATGCTTCCCAATCCCATTATAGATGCTATTATCCATAAATTTATTTTGCTAGACTAGATTCTATGACCTTAGATTCCCAAGCTTCCAGAAGTGCATCTACATGTTCACTGCTTGGAGCAGCAAGGTGACATTCTTCAAGCTCAATAATCTGGTTTCCTTCAAATTGTGCTCCTCCTCCCCCCCCCCCCCCCCCCCAAAAAAAATAAAAATAAAAAAAGTGCTCATGGTTTTGGTGACGTAGTTGACGAATTGAGGTCTTCTATGTCACTTCCCCAAAGCTTAAAGTGACGCCATTGAAAATGTTCCTTTATGTTGTATTCTTCATCGTGGTGGCTAAAGGGTCACTTTTGATGTCGACTCCATCATCATCTCCTGTGAAAAGTCTTCCTCTTGTCGGTATTGTGTTGCGAGGAAAGAGTCGAGAATGTTGATTGCTTCACACATAATCGGCCCCGCACCTCTTTCTAATATGTTACACTATGGGAGAGATGGTATAATAACAAGGGTAATTTTCATGCTAGATTTATAGCCTGCACAAGTCCAAATACTATTCCCCTTGGTGCCTACCCTCGGCATACACGCGTATTCTATGTCAGCATTATCGATGTTTCTCCTAGTGCAATGATGTTGAAGATGTATATCCTCCTATTTGTACGTTAGCTCGTACTCTGAATAGACTCGTTGATATGTTGAGCTCCTTGATATCGATTGTTGGTTATTGGCATACCAAGCTTTTGCGTCAGACTCTAACTAAAGATGTAATGGCTATTAACGCTTCGGCATTCAGGTTTTTTTCCTATCTTGTTCTTAGGCATAATTGGCGATGTCCACCATGTTCGAAGTTTTTTGGAGGCGCTTCTTGAAGTTGTGCACAATTCCTTTGGCTAGACTCCTAAGAAGTTGTTCTCTTCATTGTTGGCCTTTGAATGTTCGATTCTTAGGTCAAGTTGTTGCAAGTTGTTGTATGTTGGTGAGGTGCCTATTCACTTCTTCGTGTGAGATCTTGTAATCCTATTCCTTTGTTCCCCTTGATCTCATGGCTTGGACATGGCTGCTTTCTAGGGTACCATGATGCCTGGTTGTCTGTGGTTTCTAAAGCGCCACTTGATGCCGCTTCTGCAATTTTTTGCCCCTTTTTTTTAGAGAGAGAATGAGGGTTTTTTTTCCATTAATTATAGAAACAAAGACGAAAAAGTGCAAATTGTCCTTGCAACAACAAGGCAATTTAAGATACAGCATGAAAGAATAGTTATTAATCAGGGCATCAAAATAACCCTAAGTAGCAATTTAGATTTCAAAAAACATCACTGGATTTTAAGGCCATAGAGTGATCCTAAATATACTGGATTGAAGTCGAGCAGCATCCACAAAAGTCATTTCTCATGAGATCAATAATAGTCAGTTGTCTTTTTTGTGAGAGACAAAAGTCGATATAGGTCCTTTATGAGCATAGAAATAAATATATGGGGTAGTATCAATCTCCAGAGAAAGTATATAGATCCGGCCTATGTTGATCTAACAACATAGAAAAAAAATTAAGAACATTTAATATAGCCAGGGATGAAGCTGGCTTGCTGTATATGGAAAGAAGTGGGCTAGGGATTTTCAAGAAAAGCAAAGTAGTATTGGTAATGAGGCTGCGTAATCAAATGTTCTACCATTTTTCCAGTTTAATTCTAGGATGAGTCTATCAGAATTAGTAGTAGCCATTAGCAAGATGAGCGTGCCACAAGTGGTAAAAAATACCATTCCCTATAGAATGCAAATTGCTGGTTAGTTATTCTTAGACTTTAGCTCTCAATAAACCACCACGTCATGGACGTTGGCAAGGCATTCTTGCATTTTGGATTACCATTCTAGCATTCTAGAATGGAAATGGGGTCGCCCATCCTAGAGTTACTTGTTGTGGCAGGTTGCTCCAGCAAAAAGGCCCTTCTAGCTCGGCTTCCCAAGATACTCAAAAAATGTTCTGCTCCCTGTAACAGTGTAAGCATCAGCAGCTCTGGCCGACAATCAGAGTCCCTATAAGCCATAGCTTTAGCTATGGCATTTCTGAAGCATAGATCTGCCGTTTCATGCATTTTCTTTACTTTGCTTCAGCTATGGTGAAAATCCTTTCCCTTTGCTTCAAATGGCATTTCTGAAGCCCTAGATCTGATGTTTCTTGCATTTTCTTTCCGATTTTCTTCAGCTATGGCGAAAATCCTTTTCTTTCGCTTCAGCTATGGCATTTTGAAGCCCTAGATCTGTCGTTCCTTGCATTCTCATACCTTGAGTGGCAGAATCCATCCCTTGCAATAGATTGACACCACGATCATTAGATAACAGCAAAACACATTAGAATAGGAAAAACGAAATGGAAAAGCATGAAAAATCAATCAGCATACCTAGCGTTCATAAACTGCGCATCAAAGAACTCAATGTCGACTCGTTGCCCGGAGTAGAGACCAGCGAAAGAAGGATGCAACAAAGCGGCAAAGCGAAGGAAGCATTCAGAAGAAAAATCGTATGTAGAAAAAATCGTAAGCGTCCATGACGCTGTGGAAGGGCCATTGGTCCGGCATTTCCCCGTGGCCCATGCCACGTCAGCGACCAACTACGCCGGGAATGCCATCCCCATGACCCTTCCACATAACAGTTTATGCATTAGATAAGTGCCTCTGCAAAATTCGATTGCCCAACTGATTTCTCTTTCAGGTATGTCAATTATGTTGAAATCAATCATGCCTCTAACAACTATTGTCCAGAAGCTCTCAGAGTTTTGAATGTCGTGCTCCACAGCTTGACTTGGATAAAGTAGGGCCTCAGCTGAGACAAAAGTGACATCCAAGTCGTGTGCCATGTAGTCTGTTAGAAATAATAGTAGAATCAGTAAACTCATCATGGCAATGAAGTCTAAATAAATCATAACAGCCACTAGAAACTCCAACATTGTTCCCTCTGTCATTAAAAATGTTAGTCTTGCTATGCCTATTAGAAGTGACAGACAATTCTATGTCATGAATGACCTGTAATTTTATCCAAAAGCAGGAAGGAGCATGTCCACCGCCGAGGCATGATGGGCAGCCACTTCGAAACATGCAGCTGAACAAGAACATGTACCACACAATCGTGTTGGTTGCTCAGTTAGATGCGCCTATCAATTGAACTGCACTTTTTCAGATAAGGCTCGCAAAGATCATCACAACTTTGCGGGAGCCTGCAAAACCCACAAGGGACCAAGCGGAATCCCGACATATGTGTTACTTTGGTGGCCACATACATTATCTCATTGCAACCATTTCGGGTCATGCATCCCAACAGCTGACCTACATGATGCTCCCTCAGACTCCAAGCTCGCCTCTAGGCTTCCCAGATAGGAGCAGTAGCAGGAGGAAGAGCAACAAAGGTAAGTTGTCTCCAGGGTCCCAAACCCTCAAGAAAAGCCACGAAAAAAGCCACGGCAACAACATTACCCTAAGGTTCTTGGCAAAGCTCCACAGAAACCCTTGCAGTCACGGGCGCTTGCCATCGCGGAGCTAACCCAACCCTCAGCTTTCGTGAGTAAGCACATGGAGGAGGAGTACCATTCGGTATCCAATGAGTCGCAAGACCAACAACAGGCCAAGGAGTACACAGACAAAAAAAAGGCAGTCGGTAGACGTTCAAGGACCCTCGTAGGCGCTGGATAAGCCATCTCAACAACCAAAGGAGAAGATCCTCTTCTTCCAAGACTAATTTGTTACCTGGGGTGGTTGCGCACCAACTGTTCAAGCAAGACAAATCATGTTTCAATAAGCTTGAACAACGATGGGCCATGTAGCAAATATCAAGAGCTCGAGATAAATGTACATGATCTTGAGTGCTTAAAACAAGAGGCCCGTCAGCTCAGGGTAGAACTTCAGAATGTTAAGTCAGAGCGTGAGTCTCAGGATACTATGCTGGCAAAAATTCAGGAAGACCTGATGGCTTCACAACAACTTCTTCTGGAAGTGCAAGTACAGAAGACCGCAGCAGAGGAGGATGCCCAAACACAAAAAAATGCTTTAGTTCCTCTGTAAGACTAGATCCAAACACTGCCGGCCCAGCTCCAAGAATTCAAAGCCAAACTCTACGCGGATGCTGCATATTATGAAAATTAGCTGACTTTCTATAAAAATATTGTAGAGAAACAGTCTGCTAGTGTGACTACTGCCCTTGAAGATCAATTGACCGCTCAAGTGGCTGATCTTCAATCGCAGCTCACCGTGTGGGACTCCTCCCTAAAAGCAATTGAACGTCATTTTGCAAAGGTGGAGGAACTTCAAATGTCCCTCCACAATCAGGTATCCGTGGATACTGTTCCCATGGCCATCTATGATGATCTTCAGGCCAAGTACGCCAATTTGGACAAGACTGCCAAGGCGAAGATCAGAACCCTACAGGCAGGTTGGGAGCGGGAACAAAAAATAATTCATAAATCTGATAACCTGAACACCGAACTCGAACTAAAACATGCCAACCTGGTGGCATTCATGGACACACTGCCCAGATCCTTTCTCCGACATCTCCATATAAAATGCACTCTGCCCTCCGGTAGCCGGACTTGTGGATTCAACTAGGTGGCCAACGGGAAGAGCCTCTGACCATGACTTCCCTGTTACCATATTGGTGTCAACTCTTTGTTGAACTCCTGACATTCTTTTGTACACTTGTATACTATAAGCTTATCCAATTGGAGCAGCCCGATATTCTTTATATGCTTACCATACAGGCAATGCCTTATGTATATTATGATCGGTTCTCCCAGCATCACAGTGTCCAGCAAAACCGAGGTGCCTACAGTAGTTGGAAGAACGCATTTGAGTAGGACTCTCCGAATTATCTTATTTTTCAGATGCAAATTCTTTTTTAAAGACGTCATACAAAGAGGAGCTTTTTTGACCAGCTCAGACACAACTGCAATCTCTCCTTCTGGATTGAATACCCAAGTCCAGGGCAAGTACAAATTTGCTATCCAACGAAAATGAACATCATCTGGCTCAACTGTAGTATCATACAGCTTACTTGTAGTTGCACGATCTTGGCCAGAAGCATTTAACAGTGGAACCGCAATGTGTTAAGTGCCAGGGTTCGGGCAGAGGGACCTTTCGCGGATTCACTAGTTTCAGTGATCCTTTGTGCTCCAGGTATTTGCCAAATGGATGCCTATTGCACTGTCATTTAGAACAGATGGAGCAAAAATGAAGAACAAGGATGAAGAACAAGTGAAGAACGGAAATCAAGAAGGTAATGATAATATATACAAAGATGAGGCCCTAAAACCTGCTGCACAAGGGAAAAACCTAACGAACAAATACATGGGCTTGCCCTTATATAGGCAAACCCAAAATGAGCCCTAGATCCAAAATGATCTGGGCCCACATACAAAGTATTTACAATATTGGAAATTTGCACATGTTAACCCCCAAGGATTAACACCACCCCCCCCCCACACACAAAACGAGAGGCAATATCTCCAACTGTTGGAACTGCTGTCACCAGTTCCGTTGAGCCTACCACAAGCTCCATGAAGTGCAAAAATGAAGGGGCCGCTGATCCAAGATCAAAAGAGGTTTCCCGTCGTCCCAAGAATCATGACTCAGGGTAAAAGAAAGGGAAAAGTCTTATCATAAGCATAACTGAAAGTCTGAACGAGTATGAAAGAGTATGAAAGAGTCTGAATGAGTATGAAATGAACTGCATGAAACTGAACGAGCCCTCCATGCCTCTGAAACAGAGAAGGCCTCTGAGCCAAGATCAAAAGAGGTCTCCCACCCTCCAAGGAATCATGACTCAAGATGAATAAAACTGATCATAAGCAAAAGGAAAGGTCTGAATGAGTACTGAATAATCTGAATATGCTGAAAGGATAATTGAATACTGAATATGCTGAATAGAGAATGAAAAACAAGGGGATAATGAAGAATCGGAGGGCACGAAATACCAGGACTGTCGGCAACTAAGGGCACTCAGTCTTCATCAGTTATGTTATCCAAATGCAAAGGGCAAAAACCGCTAAGGGTTTACAAAGGGTTGCAAGAGGTAAAATGCAGAGGTTTACAAAAGTTTACAAAGGGGTGCAAAGGTTTTTCTCAAAGATGCAAAGGAAACGGAAAAAAGGAAAAGCGAAAAAGGTGCGGAAGGAAGAGCAAAGAAGAGTGCAAAATTCATGGCGAGAATCGGGGCAAAAATGATAGTCAAAGTCTTGATCAAAGGTGTGCAAAAATTTGGTTCAAAGCATGGCAAAATCGGGATCAAAATCGGGGTCAAAGTGCGTGGTCCACTCTGCATAGTCATTGCATGGTCAACACGTGCTAAAAATCGTGTTGACCAGCGTGGCGTTAAAAAGGGCATGTGCAGGGGCGTGTAGGGTGCGAAAATTCGGTTAAACATTTCAAACTGGGTCAAAAATGGGGCAAAAATGACGTGGAGCGTGTCGTGACAAAAGGCAGGCAAAAAGGTCGGGCACGGGTAAAAAATCGGGCAAAAATGGTGAAGCGGGAAAAAAAACTGGCAAAGGGGTAAAGTCTGGTGAAAAATCTGGTAAAGGGGCGGGCGACAAAAATTTAGGCAAAAATGGCAAGGTGGGGGGGAAAATGCGGGCGGGCATTATCTAAAATGCTCTCCTTTTATTCTAAAATTCCCTCTGATCCAAAGGCCCTTATGAACTCGGATCTTAATGTGGAATCTACTCATCATTCCCCTACTGAAGCTTCCTCGATACCAGGCGGATCCAAAATCAAAACCAAGGTTAACAAAGGTAAAAACTCTAAGAAGGTTGCCTCCACTAATTCTAGGAAGAAACCTCCTAGACAAAGTAAAACCTCCTTGAAATCTTTTGGTACCCCAGCTTCTAACACCAGGAACACACCAAAAGAGACATTTGACTTCTTGCCTCTTTTCTTTATTCTAGTTCTATATTTAATACATGAAGATCCTGATCTTCTCAGAGGTATTAAAGGCCCTCTCAAAAGGAGACGTGCCCTCTCCCAAATCAGAAGTTATAATTCTGACATTATCTTGCTTCAAGAGATTAGACTCCCCAATTTTGAATGCTCTAACTTGGCAAACTGGCTTGGCCCTGGACTTTCCTCAATATGGATTGAAGCCTCTGGCACCTCTGGTGGTATGTGCATAATTTGGAAACATCTCCAACACTGCTTTCTTTTCAACAGTCCCTCTAAATTCTGGCAAGCTGTCATTTTCCTCTACAATGACTCCTCCTTTAGTATCATAAATACTTATGCCTCAACTGATACTAGACTTAGAGAATTCACTTGGAAGGAAGTTGATAATTGGATGGAAGCTCAAAAATGCAATTTTTGGATCTTGGCAGGTGAAACAATACTCCAACCTGGGACCTTAAGTTTGGTAAAAAGTTGAATATGTCAGTTAATGAGAGAATGAATTGGGATAATTTGCTAGACTCTCATCTGCTTCACCACATTCCATCTTTCTCTGTCAAATACACTTGGTCAAACAAGCAAGAAGGTAACTCTAGAGTATTCTGTGCTTTAGACAGATTTTATGTAAGTGATTTCTCAAACTCTTTTTGGGATAATTGCCTGGTTTTCAATGATGAGAGTACATCAATTTCTGACCACCAACCCCAATTCCTTTCTACCAAGCATGTCCTTTCTATCAAAAAGTCCTCCAATATCCCATTCAAACTTAATTGCTCCTATTTGGAAAATGGTAACTTCTATAGGGAATTTGCAGACTTCTATAGCTCTCTCCCTAGAGTCCAGGCTTCTAACTCTATGAAGTCCTTCTATTCCAACATCAAAGCCTCAAAATCTTGGATTAAACTGGACAAAAAATCTTCAAGATAGAAGAGTAGCAGAGAAAAATAACTATATGACTGAGATGAGAGATGTTCGACTCAAACTTCAGGATGACCCCTCTAATCTTGATCTGCACCTTCTTGAGGGCAATTTGGAACTTACTCTTAAAACCATAGAAGAACATGAAGCCACGAGTGCTGCCATCAGATGCAAACTCAAATACTTCTCTAATATGGACTCTTGCAATTCTAAATTCTTTTTTGGGGTTGCCAAAAATAGAATTCTCAAATCTCAGCTTTCTTCTATTCAAAATGATAATGGTGTTGCTCTTTCTGATCCATATCATGCCTCCACATTCATTAATAGGAAATATGCTAAAATTTTTGCTGAGCCTTTATTCTCTGCAGATCATGCTTCAAAGGCAAATCAGTTCATGGAATTTATTGATAGCTTACCAAGCTCGGATCCTCATATTGCTTCTAATCTCTTAGATTTCACTCCCTCTGAATAGGAAGTCCTCAACACCCTCAAAAGCTTAGGCAAGAACAATAGTCCTGGGTCTGATGGTTTCCCTCCAGAATTCTATTTAAAATTCTGGGATATTATGAAGGATGATCTTATGTTTATGATAAAAGGTTTCTGAATCTACAATCATTTACACTCCTCTATCTGCTCTGCTTTCATCAATCTGATTCCTAAGGTGGATAACCCCTCTACTTTATCTGATTAGAGACCAATCTCTCTGACAAACACCACCTATAAGATCTGTGCTAATATCCTGGCCAATAGGATTAAGAGCCATCTTCAAAATGCTATTAGTGTCAACCAATCTGCTTTTCTTCCAAACAGGTACATTCTTGACAATTACATAGCTGCCATGGAAGGGCTTCATTGGAACTCAATCTCTAATCAGAATTGTATTCTCCTCAAGCTCGACTTCTCCAAAGCCTTTGACACTGTCAAATGGGATTTTCTAAACTTCTGCCTTCACAAGCTTGGGTTTCCTTCTAAATTTATTGATCTTATTTTTTATTTGAATGCCAGATCCCAATCTGCAGTTCTAGTCAATGGATCCCCTGGTCCTTTCTTTCCTCTTGCTAGAGGAGTTAGACAAGGTTGCCCTTTGGCATCCTACTTCATTTTTTTGTGGTTGCAGAAATGCTAACCAGGGCCATCAAATTTCATGAGCTTAACAAAGACATCGAGGGGCTAAAACTGCCAGATGATAAAGGTGATCTCTCCATTTTACAATACGCAGATGACACTTTCAGCTTCCTCAAGAATTTCCCCTCCAATATTGCAAACTTTTTTAATATCATTGAAGGTTTTAGTGCTGCATTTGATGTGAATCTAAATAGGGACAAGTGCCTAATCATTGGCAATTTAAACTCTGATAGCATTTATGGCATTAATTGTATATACTAAATTTTTAAATTTTCTCATGGACGCCATAGCCTTCTTGGAGCTTGAAGACGCGTAGCCGATTGCCACAGCCTATCCAAGCAGTGCCGAAAAAGATAAGGCCCAAAAAGTATGTACCGAATTCAAATTTCGAAAAAGAGGGGGAAAAAAGGCGGGGTCTAGGGTTATGTGTAGGAAGCCTAGGGTCCTTTGGCAACACTTTGGTTATATAGGTTAGGGTCATAAATAAGTTGTAGGGTCATGTATAGGGTCAAATATGGAAGTCTTTGGGTTATGTATGGGTCATTTTGGAACTATAGGGTCGTATAGGGTCTTTTTGGAATAAGTTGATGTTATTGTAAGTTAATGTTATTATAAGGGTCGTGTAGGTTAGTGTCATGTATAGGGTCGTGCATGATCATGTATAGGTCAAATATGGAAGTCTAGAGTCATGTATAGGGGAGTCTAGGGTCGTATAGGGTGTCAAGAAAGGCCCTCAGAGTTGTGGTTTTCACCTCTGAGTTGCTTTTCTCGACTCCTTGGTCGAGAAAGGCCCTCAGGGTTGCGGTTTTCCACTCTGAGTTGCCTTTCTCGACTCGTGGGTCGAGAAAGGCCCTC
>JAANSK020282435.1:0-10935 GCA_011763485.2 Isoetes engelmannii | reverse complement strand
AAATCCTCATCTGCCAGGAGCCTGGTGTTCAAACGGAACACCGTCCTAGAGGGCCTAGAGGCAACCGCACCCTAGCTAGACAACACTTGAGGGTAGTGATCAGAAATGGAAGTAGACAGAACATTACTCCTACGCAAAGAGGGTACGCCATCCAAGGCACAGGGGGAAGCATAACACCTGTCATGCCTAGCATAAGCGTGGCCCACCCCAATCTGCCTATTACAATAGGTGAAAGACAAGTCCCCAAGGACCCCAGCCAAGGCCAAATCCTGCAACAAATGAGGCCATTGGTCCCGCTCAAAAACCATGCACAACCTGAGTACCAGAGTCAGAGCAATCCTCTGCTCGCTCCACCATATTAAAATCCCCCAACAACAACCAGGCTACCTGCAACCCTCCAAGGCCTCGCAACTTATTCCTGATTGTGGCCCACAAAGAACGCCGCCGACAAGGCTGGTTAGGGGCATAGATGTCCACAAGCCCCCACTCTTGCCCTCCCTCCATCCACTTAATTATTGCCTACCGACCAAACCTGTCTGCTGCAGAGTAAGTAACCTGCACATCCATCTTCCAAGCAATGAGAGTGCCCCCACTAGACCGCCCAGAAGAAGAAGCAATAGAGGCAAACTGCCTGCCAACCATATCCATCAACCTCGACATATCACCCCTATGACACTTATGCTCCTGTATACAAACAATATCAGGATGCATCTCGAAGAGTATGACATATTTAGCAAAATTTAGACTTATTGAAGTCTAACTGAGGTGATTTTGTGTAGTTTTGTATACAACATTGAAGGACCTTGAAGGGCAATGGTACAATCTTTTCCAATCGGTTAAAAGTAGGATTCCAAGAAGTACATGCCTCAACTAGCTAGGTAAGCACAAGAAGATGCCCCCAAAACACGAGCCTGAAGCACTACGTACTTGCTCTAAACATAGGAAACTAATCACAAGAATTAATTTGAAGTAATTTTATCCAAATACGATCCCCACAACTTGCTCAACACTTATAAGCCATCACTATCTTAGCATGGACTATAACAATGACACACAGATGAGTAAATACAATGGAAAACATGGAGTCTACGGTGCTCCCAAATTGACAATAGGATCCAACTAGACCAAAGATGAAATGCTTTCTGTTTAGCTTGGACCCATGCATCTGGGTAGCACGCCAAGAGATTACTTGACTATCTAGTGTACACATTACTTGACATATCAATGAGGAAGGAAGGAAGGAAGTATATTTTAACGTCCACGGAGGCCAGAGGCCTATGAGACGACACAGTACAAGGGGGGACCGAAGTCCTTAACCAGAACAAGGAACGAAGTCCTTACAAACAAACAAGCTAAACAAAGTAAATGGACCGAAGCAACAAGCAGACCTTCACCAAACGCTCCCTGAACCGTAATCTCTTCACAGCTAGGTGCTGAGGACATATAGATTTACTAAAGGTTAGGCAAGTGAGTAAGAACTATTTTTCAAGCATTAATCAAAAGATTTGATATACCTATAAAAAAGAGGAAGGGAGTAAAGGTGGAACTAAAATTGCTTTCTAGGTCTTGCACCATTCACCTTAAACAAAACTTTTAGAATTATAATGATCAAATTGCTCTTAAGATTATACATTCAGGACATATTTATTTTTCTTATTGAATTGGACATCTATGTTATAATGAACATATAAATAGAATGTGCAATGATCAAATTGCTTTTAAGATTATACATTTAGAAAAAAGTTGTACAGTAGAGATAGTTAGATAGTATCCAGACTATCAACCATCCTTTTTTTTTTCCCAATTTGCATTCCAAATATTATTTTGCTAAGCCTGCGTTGATACGTCTACCTTGATATATCCTGAATTTAAAGCCAATAACATTGTCACATCATTAGACATTCTACCTTGGCTATTGGTAGTTGTATGCCTTTTAACATTAGAAGCTCTAGGCTGATCCTGTTGTCCAATATCACGAGAATTGCTTCCTTTACTATCACTATAATCATTATATACGTTAAATTCATCTTCGTTTCGGATCTAGAAACTGACCCAACATTTTCTCTAGGTGCCCAATGCTCTTCAATATAATATAAATAGTTTTGTACATCATCAAAGTCTTCTTCCCATCTTTCACGGAAAAATCTTTCTTGAAATTACATCATAGAAACTCGTGTGTGCTTCCATAATTCATGCTTCTCGTAAATAAGGCAATAAAGCTCCCATTAGAAAATTATCTTCCTTATTCCCCATATGTTGGAAAGGATACAAGACAACATATTTTGGATTTAGAAATAATTTTCTATAATCACCATCAACCATGATGATAGTACCTTGATAGTCTTATGCATACTATACTCTGAATATTGCTTCCATGCATTTACTTTCACACCATAACAATTTGAAGATCTTATCATTAGGCGCAATCTTTTCCAAGCAAGTCAATAAACCTGTCTCAGATGTTGTTGTTCAAATTGCAACCTCTGCAAACTTTAGAAGGTGTTCGATAAAAGCAAGGTAGTTGCCTTACTATGATCGCATATTTAATATCTTCCAAACTTCCATATCTATTAGCAAGTAGTTGCCTTACTATGATCGCATATTTAATATTTTCCAAACTTCCATTTAGCAAATCGAGAGTTCTTCAATTAGTTCATCACATAAGAAGAATTTTAAAGGGTATGAAAAGAGCATTTTATGACTGGTTGACATGAACTGAACTGTATAATAATAAAACCATCTCATTCTTGTCTTTCGAATGACAAGAAGTTTACAACATATATTGGACATAAAGAGGCTCTGGACGAATGCAAAAAACAAGTAGTTGAAATATTGAACATATGTTCAAGGTGATACATTATGCTTCATCTAAATCAAGGACAAATTTGAACCATATTGGTCAAGTTGAATCTCATCTAACATCTTTTTAACCTCAAAATCACTTGTAGAGCCGTAAGCTCTAAAACATAATGCATTTCTCTTTTGAACATAGAAAAGATTCACACCTGGATTTTCGTCACCTTCCTTGTCTGCAAGCATTGGGGAGTGCAACCCTTCCTCTTGTAACTCTACCTCATGTTCTGCTCCACCATTATATTCTATGTCCTGGTCTCCATCCTGGTCTCCAGACTTTGGCATCGATTCTTTCTTTCCTACAAGGGAGTGTAACCCTTTCTCTTGGAAGGGTACCTTTTGTGCTTCTACATTCCTCTACATCTTCTTTTATGTTCCCATCTACATCATCATTTGCATATACATCTTCAACTTCATCTTCATTTTCCTCACTAAAAGCATCTTTATGAGATAGCTCTTTTGAAGAAGACGTGGACAAACTTGGTGTGCAGTCTGAAAATCTGTACCTTAGATTTTGGTTCTTGAACTTCACATGATATACGTGAATTTACCTGCACCCTTTTCTTGAGTATGTGAAATAGAGACACTTTGAGAACTCATATATAATGGATTCAATTACAGTCTTTTGAATAGCGTTATCTGTTAAGACAATCACTTGTCTATCAAGAAGCAATGCTTCTCGAGCAACATTCCTTCGAAATTAACCTCCACTATTGTTTGGTTCTGTCTAGAAACAGCATCAGTAAACCTAAGTATACCATTTCTCAATATAGTACCATTTGCAATTCCACCACCTTGCAATCCACTAGTCGTTGAACAGCTCATAGGTTTCATATATAAATCCAATTCCTTAGAATCTTCAACCTGCAAAACTCTGGAGATGGACCTTTTGTCCAAAAATATAATGAGCAATCCTTGTATAATAGTGATTCTAGTGATCCTTTTGCATCCTTCGAAACACATGCAAGAATGACAAAGGTCTTTAGTGCAAGTACGCTTGTATCTGGTGGATTAGTTTCATGGTGACCAAAAAGAATTCGTACTTTGCCGTCAATAGCATTAAAAGGTCTTTGTGCAATCATGTATCTCGTGTGACGTCCAGAAAAATAGATAAGAATATGAACTCTGCAAAAAAAAAAAAAGAAGAAAAAAAAGAAGAAGAACCAAGATGCAACATCTATAAGAAAAAGTATGAAAGTATAAAATTTCAAACTGTAAATCTTTATCATATCATAGCAGATCTCTTTATTGATATCAGGCACCAAATTAATAATGTCTTCAAATATCTTCGTTCTTCCACCCTTCTTGTGTGTGGACTACAATTAAATCTATAGTTGTCTTTTTCTCAAAACCGTTTCATCTATAGTCTTTGTGACCCTTGGTCCTATGTTGTACACAACAATAACTTTAAGGTCCATTCTAACATGCCCATGATCTATATCCCACAAGCTTCAAGCTGATCAATGGCGAGGCTTGGCATCCTACTACTTTTACTTCTATCCAAAACTTCTTTGCACCATGTTGAACAATAACCTCTTAATTGTTCCTATGATGAAGCGACTCTCTGCAAATAACTTTGACAAAGTCAAGTTATGGTCAGTGTATAAGTTCCATATAAGTTTGACACTCTTGCATCCAATCAGCACACTATATGTCACATGTTCTAGCCCCCATCCATTCACTTTCTTGCTCTTCCAAGTAATTGAGCCTTTCAGCAAGAACTGCATCGCCCTCATGGAATGTTGACCATCTATTACTGCAAACCTCATCTCCGTACTGCAAACTTCATCCAATTTCTTTATACAAAGAGGCCATAATGTAGTAGCAGACATTGAACATGACTTGGATTGAATTTCTGATAATTCTGTTGTGCAAATTCCTTACACTACCCATAACCTTTTTTCCATCATCTGACTTAAGTTTTAATGGCAACTTCTCAGTAATAGCATCCTTTGGGATCCTTCTGGTCAGCAATTTATGGCACTATTGAAGTTTCAATAACATTTGGTAAATAAATCCAATAACATTTCAATAAGCAAATCTCATTAAAAGATGTATACCCATGTAACACTTCAACATATCATAGTCTTCAAAACTAACCTCTTCCAATGAGATTGCTCTGATCCTTGCATTTATGTCTGTAAAAACAAGCAGACAAATATTGGCAAAAGTGTAATCATACCCCGTGAAGTCTAATTACAAAATACAAGTGTAATTTATAGGTTAGTGACCAAGCCAGACATCCAACGCATGTTGGAAGCGAGGTCACATCAATCCAAAAAGTGTCATTCCACAATCAAACTATACAAATATATCTAAGCTCTGTTTTCTTTTTTCTTTTTTCTTTTTTTCCTTCCACAGCTTATCTCAACCTTTAAATTCAACCTACAACTTTCAACCCATGTTGGAAAGGCCACAACTTAGGGGTTTAGAGATCTTTTTAAACCTCCATCATCAGAACAAAGAACTTCCAACACATGTTGGAAGAGAGGTTAGATCTTAATTTTGAAAAACGTGTTGATCTATAAGTTTCATTCTAGAGTTCCAACTTCCAACACACGTTGGAAGAGATGAATGACACAACCTCATGTCAAAACCTCCACAATAAAATAAGAATCTAAGATCCAACTACCAATTTGGGAAACCTAAATTTAATCTTCAACTTCCAACATAAACTTAAGGTTGAAAAAAAAAGTGTACGTTTAGAGATCCTTTGAACAACTTAGTGTTTGTCAACTAGCTTCCAACAAATGAGGCTACAACTATGAACATCAATAGAACATAGGATTTCCAACACAAACCCGGAGGTGAAGCTACATATTAAACTTGAAAAAGGTGCTTTTTTAGAAGCTCTCATTCTAAAAGGGTTCTAAAAATTCAACTTCCAAAGAATGTTGAAGTCACAACCTCATTAAAACCAACTTCCAACACATGTTGGAAGTGATGCTACAACCTCATTTCAAAACCTCCATACTATAACACTATAACAAGAATATAAGATTCAAGTACAAAATTAAAGAAATTTAGGTCATCACTTAGGGTTGACAAATAGATGCTTGTCTAGACAAGACCCTTTAAACCTCCATCATTAGAATATAGGACTTCTAACACAAGTTGGAAGTGAAGCCACACTTAAACTTGGAAAAGTTGTTTTTCTTGAAGCTCCCATTCTAAAACGTCTACAATATTTAGAATTCCAACTTCCAACACATGTTGGCGGCCACGACCTCATTTCAAACCATCCCAACACATGTTGGAAGTGATGCCACGCCCTCAATTCAGAACCTCCACACTAAAACGAGGATTTAAGATTCAACTACAAATCTGAGAAACCTATATTTAAGGTTCAACTTCCATGTTGGAAGTTAGGCCAACTCCACACTAAAACAAGAATCTAAGATTCAACTACAAATATGAGAAATCTGTATTTAAGTTTTAACTTCAAACATCAACTTCCAACTCATGTTGGAAGTTAGGCCACAACTTAGGGTTTGAAAAAAGATGTGTGTCTAAAGAGATGCTTTAGAGTTCCAACTTCCAACACATGTTGTAAAGGCCAAAACTTGTTTAGAGATCCTTTAAACCCCCATCATTATAACATAGGACTTCCAACTTGAGCGATCTTAAATTAACGAAAAGCACATTCTAGAATTGCAACTTCCAACACATGTTAGAAGCCACAATCTAATTTCAAAACCTACTTCCAACACACAACATCAAACCTCCACACTAACGAAATTTAAGATTCAACTACAAGTTTGGAGAAACTATATTTACGCTTCAACTTCCAACCCATGTTGGAAGTTAAGTTACAACTTAGAAAACCAGCTTCCAACACATGTTGGAAGTGTTGCCACAACCTCAAACCTCCACACTAAAACAAAATCTAAAATTCAACTACAAACTTGGAGAACCTATATTTAAGCTTTAACTTCCAACCCATGTTGGAAGTTAGGCCACAACTTAGGGTTCTAAACTTCAAGATCAAGTTATGAGTCCAATGCATATTCTGGAAGTGGATGCCCTACAAGCTAATCTCCAACATGTGATAGAAGTTCTTAGAAATCCCATTTATCCTCCAACACATGTTGGAAGTTTGGACACAGGACTTGGGACATAATTCATGTACTACAAAACAAGATTAAAATTTGAATGCTCTATAAAGCCCTACCTCCAAAATGTGAGGAAAGTTCTTGGGAATTTCATTTACCTTCCAACATATGTTAGAAGGCAACACAAACTACAAGACTTGTCTGTCTCGGAAGTGGAAGCTGGATATTGAAATGATATTATTTAGATGAAATTTCTTAAGAGACAGTTAAAGTAGATGATATTCTTTGAAGATTGTTGCAAGCTAGACACCAATAAGCCATTGTTGTATGACCTTGTAAAATAGACACCAGTAAACTATCTTTTACATGACCTCATACATTAGACAACTATTTTTGTGACAATAACTTTAATAAGAAATATCTAACAAGACCTTATATATAAAGAATTAAATAGCCATATTGAAACAATTAAATATCAATTTGGCATCTTAATTATAACTTCTAAAAGGAACTATTATCATGAAAACATATGGAATATATATAAATTAAAATAACACACCTTTTTTGGTTGCCATCAAAATTGGATAGAACTGCAAAGAATGTCCTACAATCTTTGTAACAGGTCTGGGCTTGGAAAAAATAAAAAATCATTTACGAGGAGAATG
Source organism: Isoetes engelmannii (assembly GCA_011763485.2). Lineage (NCBI taxonomy): Eukaryota > Viridiplantae > Streptophyta > Lycopodiopsida > Isoetales > Isoetaceae > Isoetes > Isoetes engelmannii. Next base: position 3,365 of record JAANSK020282435.1, on the reverse strand, counting down.
GGATTTCTGTAATTATAAAAAGTAATGTATGATAATACCTGAGCAGGAAACGCCTTGTGACAACAACTAAAACCAGGCTTCAAACAAGTCAGTTATAATCGCTACTGATAATACCAGGCTAATGCTTTGTGTGGAGAAAGGAACCTTCAAACAAGTCACTCTCGTAATCGTTGCTGCTGTTCTCAAGAAGAAGAAGGAAGAGCGATGCATGCTAAAAGAAAGGGAAAAAAAGAGGGAATACATGTGCTCGCTATTTTAGAGTTGCACACGTGGCTATTTCTTTTAGGTACATGGCATAAACATTAAATGTATACAAAGGCAGGAATTTAAAAAACTAAAAGTACGCCGACTACGTGTCACAATTTAAAAGTTAGTTACCTCTTTTGCGCGGCAGCAATATCGGCAAGATAGCTGATACGGCTGCTAAATTCTTGATTCGACATCTCCAGAAGTGGTACTACATCTTGATTTTACAAGTGATTATGAATGCAGATTGAAGCTAGCTTTTGCCCTGTGAAGCTAAGAATCCGTGAGACTGAGAAGGTAACAAAATGTAGCTAGCAAAAGAGGCACAGATTAATCTGACGTTTTTGTATTTTGTGGAGCCGATCTGAGATTCAAACCAGCACTGTTATTACACACAGCTAGGATTAGCCACACACTCAGGAGCATCGCATATCAAAGGGTAACCGATGCCAGGGAAGGAAGATCCAGCTATGGCGGATATCAAAAGGGTAAGCAGTGCAGCTGGTGTAGGTGGCCTGCCACAGAGGCGCTCTCCAAAGTGGAAAGGAAAAAACAGAGCGATTGAAAAATAGCAGATCTAGCATCAATACAAGCAGCCAAATCACTGCAATCCAAGCATTTCCATTCCTGGATCAAGAGTTTACCTCCAGAGTCCCTGCACTTCCCGGTCGATTCCTGGCAGATGCTGCAAGTCTAGCTACTTCCTGGCTCCCGATTCCGACTCCTGCAGAGGCTTTTTTGATCTGATCACCCCTGGCTTATACCTTCTGCAAAACCGACCTTCTGCTAAACGCATGAAAAATTGCCCTAAACTCGAATTTTGCCTTCTGGCCGGTCTTAACCCTAAACCTAATTTTCATACATCCATCCAACTCGTGTTGGAACTCTGTTTTCTAAAACTTGAATTTTGCCTAAAGTTAAATAAGCTTCGTTTTCTAAGTCCATGGCTCTAGGGGCTCAGTGCCTGCCTCTTCCCTCTGTTCTGCCTCTTCCCTCTGTTCGTGTGTGCCAAATTCTTACCTGTTAAAATCAAGAATTTTCGACATGGAAACATAATTCCAGGAAATTTTCCAGTCAAAATTTATGGATTTATTTGTACTTTTTCGGATGAAATCTAAAGTTTCATAGGCCTCTTCTGTGCAGCTTAAATTCTATAGGAAATATACTTGTTAGGTTTATAGAGCTTGTCTCACACTGCTGCCTCTGCCTAGATTTTTATGTCCTTATTTAACAAGAAAATAGTAGCTTCTTGAAATGTGAAACATGTACAGATTTGAAGAACAGGTTGAAAAGCACAGAAAATCCACATGAGAGGGAGATGCTTCGTGATAAAATGGACAGAATATGGAACAACAAAGTTGTCCTAACATTTATTATTCATGGAGATATTTGTTTGAATATTTGTGTTTGATACAGGATAAGATGGATTAAAAGAAGACATGCACTCCTAGGTCAAAATGAAATCCAAACACTACGAAGAATACTATGCAATTGCCTATGGCTTTGGCAGAAATCCTAAATCATGGACATGGTTTGCGGAATTTAGAGAGTTACAACGTTGGAGATAGAGGAGATTTAACGAGAGTGGAAAAGCCTCTGCCAAAAGTTTTACTCTTACAAGTTGACAATTGTGTCTATGAGAACAAGAATCGATTTGTATTTTGCATACTTGGTAATGTTAGTGGCAAGGAACATGTTAAAGAGATAGTGATGGCGTTTCTTATGGTTGGACATACACATGAAGATATTGATGCCTTCTTTAGCCTCTTTGGAGACAGTTTAAGAAAGCGGCATGCACATTTTGCCACAATTGTTTGAAATGTATGAAACACGTCTATCTGCTAGAATGTTCCATAACTCATACAGGAAGTCCCTGATTTTAAGAAATTTGTGGATGGTTATATAGAAGATGAGTGCCATAAGTTGGTGGGGCATACAAAGCCATTACATTTTTTGTTATATCAAGATGATAAAGGAGATCCTAGAATGCAGTATAAGGTGCACTCTAAGTAGGCAGCGTAGGAGCCTGAAGATGGTATTGAACTTATTAAAAAAAAATGATGCTAGTAGACAAATATTGCACGAATGTGAACCTGAGCATGGGTCTCTTGATGAACATATGATGGGAAGAGAAAAATATCATATCTGGTATTTCAACATACATAGATTTTTTTAAGATAGGCTTAAATTGATGTTTTGGACACTCCAATTATCGAGAATTAGTGCGACCAATTATTGCATATTGGGAAAACATCATACCTGAACTAAAGGGATCTCCAGTAAGAAATTCTAAGTTATCAGATGGATTTTGGCCTTGTTCAAAATGGATGCTCCATCAAGATGTAGATGTTGCTCATATTATGATGATTGACAATGAAAAAGAACATCATGAAGTGGTGTATTGTGGCCTTGCAAGTGGAAAAACAAAAGAGGAATTTAAACATGAAAAAAAACTTATGGAAGGTATGTTTATCATTGTGAGGTCTGGTGATATGAAAGTGACACCATTTTGGCTAGGTGCAGCATTGACTAAAACGAGTGGATGGACTAAAAGAGTGTCTTCAAATTCACGTCCAATGGTGGAAGTGAAAAATGGCAGGTGGATGTTCAATAATCTATGGTTGGAAGGCAAAGACCTCTACAGTTTCCACGAAACAAAATAGCTTGAAAAAATACCCGAAGGTGTAGTTGCTCTTGTCTGAAGTCATTTGGAATTATATAAGAATGATTACTTTATTAAGTGCAAAAGTACAATTCATTTTCTTCGCAAATGTCCCCTCTCTATACTATTCATTGTATGGCATGACTATGGAATAACTGAAGATTAAGCACTCAATATTTTGAATCATTAGAAATATGAAAAAAGTCTAAAAACCTTGAATAAGTCTACATTTTCCTAAGCCAAAGACACGCGGGCCCTCTTGCCACTAGAGGACCGCACTCCCCTCACATTCCAGCTCAAGATCGTCCTATTCATCCCAGAGGCAACGCATTTGCACAAACCTCCCTATCCACAGGGTCCACATCCACATCCAACGGTGGAGGATGAATCCCAGACAAACGATCAGCCCTATCTGCATCCGCCCAACTCAACACCCGAGGGGCCTGATGCAACACGA
>JAANSK020282424.1:0-10936 GCA_011763485.2 Isoetes engelmannii | reverse complement strand
TTGATCTACAATAACACATTAATGTCTTTTGTTCTTTTTTGCTATAATAGATTATCTATGTTTTTTTAGGCCCCGAAGGGGCCCCGAAAATTTCCGTACACATCCCGTACAAATGCACACACATTCCGTACACATCTCATATAAATATCGTACAAATTTTATACAAATCTCGTACATACATAACACATCAAACCATTGAAATGGCATTTGCCATATTAAAAAATTGAACCATTGAATTAAACCCCCCAGACCCCCCAGTTGTTTATGCTGATATTCGCGCATGGCATCCAGCGGTTGGCGAGGAGCCCCAAACACATACACACGTATTTGTACACATTGCACATCACAACCTTTGATTTTGTCGCGTATTCAGAACTAACAGTTAACTAAAACTTACTAAAAATGAGTCGTGCTTACTGATGGCCAAGATTGCTTAAAATCAACATCCAACGGTCCGAGCCAACCGTTGGATGCCCTGCGCGAATATCAGCATAAACAACTGGGGGGTCTGGGGGGTTGCTATATGTGTAACAACGGATGACGCTATAATTGGTGCTAATAGTAACATCTATAGTGTCATTGCAAAGATAGTGACACTATTGGTGAGACAAAAAATGAAGGTATGGGTGACACAAAATATGGCACCTATAGCATCACTTCTGTAAGCAATGTCACCAATAATGACATACTTTTTAATGTCTTGGTGACATTCCGATGACACTAATTGGCCCCTTCTCTTGTAGTGGTGAAAAGTTCCAACTGAACCTGGGCAGCTTCCTTCTATATCTAGTCATTCCAAGCAGACTTGTGGAATGCCAAAACATGCTTTACAATCAAGGAATATGGCGTTGCAAGAACTTTGGTGCATTGGCACCCATTAAGAAGGATGTTGGGGTGATGCTGGGGGACATTACACCTGCGCAGTTGACTGCTGCTCATGAGGCAGTAGCACAAATGGAAAAGATAGTGAAAAAAGACAAGGTCAAAATAATGATTGATTGCAGGTTTTTTGACAAAAAATGCACCAAAGACAATTTTATATACATCAGCCAGAAGAGCCACATGACATATCCTACAGAAAAGCGTGATGACTTCTATGTCAAAAAATTATGGAGATCCATGTGCCCATATTTGAAGTGTGTCTGTGACCCGCCCAAAGGAAGCAGTAAGTCCAACAGAAGCAAAGAGGATACATGCAGAGACAATATGACCTGGCTCGACCATGCTGTATGGTATATGTTCAACAACCTTGACACACTTTTTCATAATGTTTCGTATGTTGTGCAACTCTATTCTTTGAAGACCACATTCAAGAAAGGCATTATGGCCTATTTATCATATCTCGAAATCCGTGAAGCACTAATGAAGTATCTTGCTGCTGACCCATGGGCAGACTTCTGCCTCACAAAACCAAGAAACAAAATGAATGAGATATGTGAAAAAACTATCAAGCCAGTGTCCTTTATGAAGGCAAAGCAAGCACAATTCAGCAATAACAGCAGAATTTGCTCCACAAGGATCTGATCCACAAGGAAGGCATCAGCTAGTATTGGGAGCAGTTCTAAAAACAGGATTACACAACCTCCTCGACTCACCAAAGCCCCATGGGCAACCGAGGTCAAAGCAAGTGATAGTGCAACCATTGAAAGTCTAAGTACACCTGATCCAGTTGGATATTCAGTCACAAAAGGAGCATCAAGTATGAACTTGAAAGGAGTAGCAAAAGGACTAGTGTTGAAATTCAACAATTAGAAAAGGTTAGATCATTTAAATCACTTGATTTTTACAATTATTGCTTTCTGCATTAGTGTGAAACAAAAATTTCAAATAGTCTTTATAAAATGTATATGACTATACTACATGACATCCATGAGAGGGGGTTTAAGTCAATGGGGCTTATACAAAAACCCTTTTTTTAAAGAGATGCCACTGGGCCTTTAAAAATCCAATCCAAGATCTGGATGCAAGTCCAAAAATGCCACTTGGCCTTTAAAATCCAATCCAAGATCAGGATGCAAATCCAAAGATCTCATGCATGAGCTGGAATCATTTGGATATAACTAGTAACTAGCGCCTTTGTGTGTGTTGCAGATTGAAAAAGTCATCCCGAGCCATTTTGGCCATGGCCATAACGCCCGAGAATGTTATTCCCATTAACGTCCAGGCCAGGGCGTTATCGCCCTTATCACCCTCTTTCGAGGGTTTTATGAGCGTTAAAAGGCCCTAGGGTGTACGCCCTAGGGCGTTAAAAGGCTATTTTAGGCTTAAAACCCAAGGAGGAGGGTGATAAAGTCTACGGAAAATGGGTATTCTTTATGCTGAAAATAGGTATTCTTTATGCTATATCTTCTGGATTGCTGTCAAATCACTCTTGTACTTGTAATCAATGTTGTTGTGACGCTGTGCAATTGCCCTTGTTGTCTATGCGTTGTTTGTGCTATGGCGGTGGAGCAGAAGAAAATATGACTCTGTTAAATAAGTGTTGTTGTAAATAAGTTTGACTATCTTGACTTGCTGCAATGGCTGGGAAATCATATGCTGACACGGGTAATCTAATTTGACCCCATCACACTTTTAGCGAATGGTGGAGAGTGTGTGGGAGGGAATATATAAGAGAATATTTCATACATCAAGGGTTAAAAATGAGAGATAATGAGATATAAGCGATATAAAGTAATGTCTCACTTTAGTTACACACCAAAAGCGTCATGTGGAACATAGTACCCATTCTGCATTTTCACAAGCATATTTCTCATGAATAGACAGCATTGTGAACTGCACGTTCAAAAAACGAACCACTAAAAATTGTGGGGTGTTATCTAAGTGCTGACATCACAACTTTTCTATTTGCATAAATTAAAGACAGCCAAGAACAACATAAGAAAGCAGAATATAGTTAGATCTGAGAACATTACCTTACAAACTACAGATGGCAGGAGAACTGAGTTCTCGGCAGCTGTGATCCTTAAATATATTGTGAGAGTCTGTACATATTATTTCCAAAATACTGATAGCAAAATGCAGAGCAAATCATGGCTTTGCCCATGAGAGAGCCCTTTCTAAGTTCTTGATTATTGCAACTGTATCTGGATGGCTCTCTCCTTTCACATTTGATGAAATTTGTTTTGCTCTTTGAAGGATCTCAACTGCTGGCATGTACTTCTCCATCTCCATATTAGCCAATGCAATAGAGTTTAACAAAGGAGGCATTAGTTTATGGTTCTCTCCATATTTAGTTTCCAACTTTTGGAGAGCACTTGTGTAGTAAACTAGTGATTCTTCAAGCTTACCAATGAAAGAAAAGAGTGTGCCAATCTGGCTCTCCACTTGTACAACCTCGTCTATCAAGAGCGGATCCTTTTCGAGAATATTTTTTGAATCTTTCAGGAGATCTACTGCCTCATCCAACATATTCAGATTTTCATATACGGATGCTATGCGAATCAATGCGCTAGCTTTGCCAGAAGCATCAAGATTGTCATAACTGTTTAAAAGTTCTAATGCTTTTCCACAATGATCTTTTGCCGACTTAGCATTTTTTTGAGCCTGATATGCTTTAGCCAAAGTTGCATGCAAGATACTATCATTAACAGGATCAGTAGAGTTCTTATCTGCTTCTGAACAAATACCTTCCAAAGTCACTATAGCATCTGTTGTCTTCTCAAGCATAAGTTGACAATTTGCTATGGCTGTATTTACTGACCTTAATTCTTCCTTATCACCTGAAGAAAGTAACATGTCCCTTGCCAATTGCAAGTGAGCAAGACCCTTTTCATGCTTATTTAGACCAATTTGGATCATAGCTAACACTTTATGATCAGCCGCCTCCTCGAATAAACAATCCTCAGGAGCTTTCCTATGAATAGCCAATGCTTTTTCACAATAAGGCAGTGCTTTCTTAAAAGACATGGCATCACAATATGCCTGGGCAATACGCCTGTTCTCCGTACCTACTCTCGGGTCATCCTCATCAAAAAGAGCCTCTTGGATGGCTAATCCTTCATTAAGATGCTCAATTGCTTGAGAATGCCTTCCAAGGGCTAAATTTGCAATTCCTAATGATGAATGCACAGCATAAATAACAACCTCAACATCATGTCCTTCATTTTGTTTCTTTTCTAGAAGCGACAAGGCTCGATTCAAATGACTCATACCCTGTTCAAATTTTCCCATATTTACATAAGAAGCTCCAACCATATGCCAACATACACCTACCTCAACTTCGTCGCTGCCAGCGCCGTAGATCTTCATTGCTTTCTGGGCATGCATGAGGATTTTCTCAGGATCCTCTTGCATCAAATCATATGCTTGAGCCAGTTGCAGGCACACATCAGCAATTCTTGGATCAGCATCCCAACCTCTGGCCTCCAACTCTTTGAGCTCACTTTCAAGCTTAGCTACGTCTACCTCATTATCCAAGTCATCGTCAGTACCTTTTTGATGAATCACATCTTGGTCTTCGTCATTTTCTTCTTCTTCTTCCTCTTCTTCATCCTTCAATACTTGTTCTCTTTTACTCTGTACAGAAAGGCCTATTTTAGACTCTGCGTATGTAGGAGCTCGACCCAGAATTTTAGATGATGAAGGCACTCGCTTGTAGACTTCTTCTCTTTCTTCTGATGCTGTTTCTGATTCAAGCTTTGGCTCCGCAGAAGCAAAAAAACGAAACCCAGGTGACTCTTTCAGCAAACAACTTCCATTCCGGCAGAGAAGCAGATGAATAGGCCTCAACCGGAGGAGGCGAGGGACCTGATGGGCTGCCATAGCGTATTAGGGTTTTGGTATGTCTCAGGGTTTTAGGCTATATAATGGTTACTGTTTATTCTAAAGAGGAAATTCCAAATATAAAGATCCCTTATTGAGTTTAGTATTGGGTTTGCATGGTTTGAGTATTGGGTTTGCAGGTTTGAGGTAAGATTGTAGATCTGTATTGTATAAAAAAAACGTATATTTTTGTGAGTTTGAGGAGGTTACTGGGGTTTCAAGGTTTTTGCTAATTTTAGTTGCTTTGGATGGTTTTTTTTTTTTTTTTTTTGGCGATGGTAAATTGGAAACCCACGGGCTTGTTTGAGGCAAAGGACACGGTTGCCTCTGCCTGATCTTGACATGCCGCTTTGGTCGGGCAGAGCTTCGTTCCAAGCGAGAAGGAGATTGCGGATTCGGCAGAGTAGGGATGTAGAATCCGTTTATGGGATCTAGTGAGGCCGGTTCCGACCTGGAGGTTGAGTTTCCAGGCAGACCGGTCTGGGTCTGCATTTGAAGAATCCAAATTTGGCTTTGCCAGCTTGGTTCCTTGGGCTTCCAATTGCCCTTAGGAACAGAGCCAACAGATTTAGCATCCAACTTGTTTAAAATTTGAAAAGACAGACCTGCGCTGCTGTGATCCGACCTGCACTGATCTGCACTGATTGCACTAAAGAATTCGACCTGCTTTGCCAGTATTGTGCTTGGGAAATTCGACCTGAAGGCCAATCAAATGTTGAATCCGATTTTGTACTAAAAAGGATTGCCCTGGGCTCTTGATGATTCGATGCGTTCAACTATTTACAAGCTGAGTTCGATACTCCAGTCCTCCAATTGATTGCAATTCCAATTCGATTGCAGTTCAATTTGATCCAATTTGCAATTCTCATCGCCAATGTTTCTACTTTTCCTGGTGCCATACCTATTTGCTATGTCGAGCTATGTTCGATAAAGCTCTGGCAGATGCTGCTGCACAGGAAGGTATGTTCGACGAGGCTATGGCAGATGTTGCTATTCGATGGGCGCATCTCTGTTACTTGGTGTTATTTGGTGTGACGGAGGGTTTGTTTTTTTGTCATAAGACTTTGTAACCATGGCTTGATTGTAGACCATGGACGCTTGCCTTATTATTCTTGTTAGAAATTACAGTGATCGTGGATATGGTATCATGCTGTGGATATACTCCTGATCTACGGCCCTCCACAAAACAACAAAAGAAACCCATAAACAAGCAATGCGATTGTAAAGAGGAAATTCCAAACATACCCCCTAGTTTGCAAATATTCCAAAAAATATCCCTTGTTTTAAAATAGGGGACTGTTGATTTTTTTTGGGTTGCCCGAAGGGCAAACCTTGGCTTTGGGGGTTGGGTGGAGGAATCTTTCAATCCCATTCGTCCGATTCACAATCGGACGGCCTATACCTTTTGGGCATCTGCGTTAGGAGGCATGAAGCAAAATATGCAGTTCGTGTGAGAAAAAAATGTGGAATGGAATCTGAAGAGTGCCAGTCTCAGGTTTGTTTTAAAAAATATCTCTGTGCGCAACTCAACCTAGAATATTTAGATAGTGAGTCGCCTAGATACATGATAGCGAAAACGAAGAATTTGAAGACCAATTTGTTTCCAAGCTACTCTGGCTTTTGCTTGAGCATCCTTGATAAATGTGCTTAATTGATAGTGTTAAAGTGCTTGCTTAGTACAGTTTATGCATACACAAACCTATGTTTTCCATTTGAATGATTAGCAAACTGTTTCAATTGCTAGTAATGTGTCGGTTAAGTTTCATTAACAGTATAATCCTCTTTTGATAACAAAATATACTTAAAGTTTGATGTGGCTTTCCAGGCTATGGTCATTGCCTCCCAGAAAACCAGCTTTTAGTGGCATCTTGAACATGGAGTGTACTGTTTGGGCTCCCTTGAGTAAGAGGCTTGCTATGCCTGTCCATGCAACTGCTATGACACCTATTTCTCGTCTGCTTAGTATACTAATAATAGTATTGAAAACATATGTTTTTCGAGATCCTCTGGGCCCGTCCACGTTTATGCATGAACCGATGATTCAGTTCCATCAATTGCATGGAAAACTGTATCGGCGATTTCTTTTTGGGCTGGAATCAATTTTGCGTAGCATTCATCTTCTTTAGCCTTTTCCATGGTTGTATCAAATGTTTGGCTGGCTATTGCGTCATGATAATGGCTAAACTTTGGCTCTGGGAGCCCATTTTATTGGTAACTTGTTCTCCCCTTGTTGAGCCCTAAGCCTGCTCGCGGCCACTTGCTCTGCATTATGCATTAACCTCGCAATACGCTCCTCTGTTTCGTCTTGCTGGGCTATAAGCTTGATTGCGGCCACTTGCTCTGCATTATGTGCTAACCTGGCAGCACGCTCCTCCTGTGTTTCCCTTTGTTGCACTATGCGCCTGCTCGTGGCCACTTCCTCTGCATGATGTGCCAGCCTCGCAACACGCTGCTCTTCCACCTCCCTTTCCCTTATTTGTGCTCTCCTATTTCTTTGCGATTCAGCAGCTCTATCCAACCTCACTCGACGCTCATCTGGGGTTTCTGTTGCAAGCATGCGTTCTCTTCGGTTTCGATATGTTTCCCTAGCCCTTGCGTGCCTTTGTTCTTGCTCATCTATTGTCTCTTCCCTTCGTCTACGCGGCATTATTGTACTCCGTTGTTTTCAATCAACAATGTGCTCTGGGGAATAACACGTAGAAGCAAAATCCGAATATTTCGTTTACAATGTTGTTGGAACCTTGTATTCTTAGATCGGGGCCTTTATTTTTAGATTGAACTGCTTATTCATTGTCATTTAAAAGATCTTGGAACACTTCATGACACGTATTCACAACAGTTTTGAAGGCTTTCTGTCAAATTTTATAATACATCCAAAAAAGCTCCTATTAGGTGTCAAGTCAAGAGAAAGCTTTTTATTTTGGGGCCTCTGTACTTAGTCATAACATTAACTAACAAATCAAGGGCGTAATGATGCCTAGCTGTTAAATGCCAAAAGTATGAAAGGAAGCATCTCTGACTGCTAAGATTACTGTTGGCATCGTAATCGTATAGCATTAAAAGATGTACTATTGTAAATGCTTCACAATGTTATTATTGATGGTTTTACGATAAAGCATTGCATAAACATAGCCCAAGTGTGAACCAATCTCTTTTCTTCCATCATCTTAAATTTTACAGCTTGCATTTAACACAAGTTGCACTATGTAAACCATTCTACTTTATCCACTATGCAAGAAGTGCAATCCATATCAAATCCATTTGTAGATAAATAGATTGACACTCGGATAGTCGCATTCATGTACCGGTATATAAGGATTGCAGGATGGCAAACATGAACACCATGTGTGAACACCAAATATGGTATTCATTTTAAAATGTCAAAGTAAATGTTTCACAACTACCCGAGAAATTATTGATTATGATCATAGTACAGAACCGTGCAACAAAAACATTTAGTACCTTCCAGCCCTGGCGGTGACTTTTTCTCCGCGAGCTTCTCAGATGAAGACAGAAACAAAGAGGCATTAGTTGATAGCAAAATGCAACAACAATCGAGAGAAGTTAAAGAGACACGTTGCAAAAGATAAAACATCTACAAAAAGAAAAAACAGGCCTTAGAAAGTTGCATACCATATCCTTGCATACCGTATCCTTTATAATGAAGGAAAAATTGTTCACCATAAGAATGGAATGAAACATCAGATCAACATGACAATTTATGTGAGCGAGAAAAAGAACTCCTAATCCTTTTATTACAGCAGAGCTATACCTGTCTAAGAATGGAACGAAACATCAGATCAACATGACAACTTATGTGAAAAACTAAAACCCCGGTATCTTTTTATTACAACAGAGGACTCTAAGAAGATGTCTAATCTAGCAAGGCCCACAATCAAACTTAGCTATCGATATTCCAAAATTTATAAAAGCTCGAGACAGAGGTGGATCATCATTCTTTTCCATTCTTTTTTCAGCGAAAGTTCTGTACCTACCAGTAGCAAAGTCCTTTTGCACCAAAACACATTGTAGATCTTGTCATTATCAAGACATAGAAACGGATCCAATAGCTTGGCGATACAACCATTCTACAACCTGACTCAGGGAGCCTGTAATGCCACACAGAAGAAGTAAAATCACAAAGCATGTACGACACATGCCTTTAATGCCACATAAAAGAAATAAAGCATACAATAGCTTGCCGATTCTACAACCTGAATCAGGGTTTAAAGGTAAAAACGTAGAGCATGTACGGCACATGCTTTTCATGCCACAGAGAAGAAATAATAAGGATTTAAAGGTAAAATCGCACAGCATGTATGGCACATGCCTTTATTGCCACATAGAATAAATAAAGCATACCTATATTCTTCTATATTTGTATCTCCAAGACCATATTTCACGGGCAACCAAAAAGCTCTATATAGAATTGTAGAAGTATTCCTTAGTAAGAGCAAGGGTCGAAATCCCCATCATCAGCAGGAACTACCATGTTAAATTTCAATTTCGATAATCATGGACTTAAACCAAGACACAGAATAGATAAGCATCTACTATTGTGAATCGATGCATTCTGCAAATCATGGCATTCCATATTCAAGCATAAAACCCTCTGCCATCGATTTTTAACATTGTAAAAGCCCTAAAAAATTTAAACATAGCACAAAGGCAAAGCCGATCTGTATATTACCAGCCTGCATATACATCATGGCATTCCGCCTTGCATATAAAGCTAGGTAGCATGAGTCTCGGGAATCAATCCTTCCACTGATCCGACAGACCCATTTGTATCCGACCATGTAGATCGGCCACGAGCTATGCACTCGGAATCAGAAGCACAGTCCGACCCTATTTTTAGGGTTTTTCCACTATCATTCAAAGTCTAAAATACCTTAAATATTTATATAAGATTTCTGCCTTGAAAACTGTTGGAATACGTTGCTTAACAAAATCACAGCACGAACAGAAGAAGCAGAGAAAATCACAGAAGAAGCAGAGAAAACCGCAGAGGCAGAGAAAATTACCCATTTCTGTGTGGCGAACATCAAGCGCCGCAGCTGGAATAATGAAAGAATGTTGACGATACCAAATAAATTTCAAATTGAAGCGAAAGCAATCTCCAGACTAAAAAAATTTCGCCGATTCACCGAACGGCTAAACGAAGCAGGCGCTTCAATTTATACTGTTCAACCGAGCACTCTCGAACCTTCTAGACGGTTCTAGGCCGTGATGAACATGCGAGAATATAAAAATCCAGGATATTGTAGAATGTCCTAGAATTTGCTTCACGCAAGTAAGGAATCAAAATTTCTTAAAAGAAAGGGGAGGGCATGGCCTTAACTATGTATGAACTTCATAAATCTTTAAGGAACCAATGCCTGGTCTAGTGGTTAGGATGGGGGGCTGGGGTGCCACGGACCATGGTTTGAGTCCCTCCCAAAACAAAAAAAAATTCAAACAAAGGGGCTCCCATCTCCCATCGAGCTGAACGACTGAGATTGCGCCACGTGGTGCCATCTCGACCGTTGATAGGGAGTTGAAGACTCACTTACTCACGGACACTATTTCTTTATTATAAAGGACAAGTTATTTAATACGTCCTATGGCGCAAATTCTAATTTTAGTACGTTTCTACAGTGCAATCATTCCATTTTGAGTTTTTTGTAAAGTTTCAAAAAAAATTTCTATTTTTAGATGAAGGTACTTATTGATATGCTTATCTATGAGCATCTAAAACATTCTAGAACATTCTAAGATATTCTATTTGAAGTTTTTGCAAAGTTAGAAAAACACTTTCTATTCTTAGACTGAGGTGCTTATTCATGAGCATCTGAAACATTCCAGAAGATTTTAAAATATTCTATTTTGAGATTTTGCAGTTTGAAAAAAACTTTCTATTTTTAGACTGAGTTGCTTAATCACAAGTATCTAGAACATTCTAGAACTATGTAGAACAATGTAGAACATTCTATTTTGAGTTTTTGCAAAGTGTGAAAAAAACTTTCTATTTTTAGACTAAGGTGCTTATTCATGAGCATCTGAAATATTCCAAAACATTCTATTTTGAGTTTTTGCAAAGTTTGAAAAAAAGTTTCTATTTTTAGACTGAGGTGCTTAGTCACAAGTATCTAAAACATTCTAGAAGTGTCTAGAAGATTCAAGAACTATGTAG
>JAANSK020282413.1:0-10936 GCA_011763485.2 Isoetes engelmannii | reverse complement strand
TATCTATCTATCTATCTATCTATCTATCTATCTATCTATCTATCTATCTATCTATCTATCTATCTATCTATCTATAACAAGAGAAGCATTACTTGCACCAATTCCATCACATTCTGTGCATAGAGTTGACTACGTCTGAGGTTGTTCCCATTGATAGTGGAAAAATTGCTGATGAAAATGTAAAGGATGCAAGTAATGAAGAAGATGTGAGTCCAAACCCTGATATAACACTTGACCAGGCTGACTGGGCTGCTGAATTGAAGAAGTATTAGGCCATTGCAGCCAAAATTGACAATTGAGTTCTGCTATACTGCTGAAGTCCATTTTGTAATTAATATAAACCTACATAATGCATTTTGTAACCATATCTACACTTGGACCTTTTTGTGAATGAAAAGATTTGCCCGGTGGCCTGTGCATAGAGCCCACCAGGTTGTAGATGCTATCATGTGATTGAGCACCAGGATGGCCGGGATAAAGTATCCTTCTAAGGTATCATTGCTCACACAGGAGATCCCTTGTCTCACAAGTGCTCGACCTAGCGCACAACTCCATGGTCAAGGGCATGATGATTTTGGTGTTCCGATAGATTTACCATCTTCTCTTTTTGGTCCACAGTGGCTTCTAGGGATTGGCACAAGCAGGTCAAATACATTTAGCTTTCAAGACTAAGAGGATCTCCAAAGTGCCTTAGATCTGCAAGTTCAATGTTTCCCGCCTACGCTTCATGACCAGGTACAGACTATTCATTCTGAGGGAGGATTGACATCCACATACATGACTATGTCTATTGGACATAATTGTTATAGTTAATACAGACATTGGTCTCGGACTCTGATGGCCATTGTGTGAAAACAAATGATGCTTCAGTATAGACACTAGAGTCAGAGTTACAGCCACAGAAGAAGCATTGTGTTGAGGCAGGAGTGCAGACATTGGAACGAGAACATGTTGAGGTGAAAGTACAGACAACTCCACAATCCACAGTGGACTAGGAGATGCAGTGTTAGGCTATCGAACAGGAGCATGCTGCCGTGGCATCTGCTGCTACTAGGACCCTGAACTTGCGTATTATCGGGGTTGCAGAGGCAGAGGATGACGCCCATTCAGATGTGGATGAAGCTTTGCATTTCTTCACAAACGTTATGCATGTGAAGGTTGGTGGAGTTGACTCTGCTACTAGGGTGAGAGCGACAAGACCAGATTGTCCTCGACATCTTTTGGTTCAGTTTTAGGATGCTCTCAGCCGCCTGCTTGTTCTTCAGCATGGCAACCATCTCAGAGGGACTAGTTTGCCAATCCAAGAGGACCTCTCTCCTCTTCAATTGTGTAGCCATAAAGAGGAGCTCTGCAACGTGAGGGCAGCTCGAGTGCAACAGAAATGGGCGGTGTACTGAGGAGGCGCGATAATCATTCTAGACCAATGGCCTTCCAATCCTTGGATTGGCTATATCTAGATAATTTAAGTAGCACAAAATTACCCATTAGAATTTGCATTATTTTTTCTTTTCTTCGTAGTTTTCGATTTCTATGCCTCTTTTATTGTTTGGGTCCTATGTCCAATTGGCCTTTGTGGAGAATAAAAACTCTATCTATTGTCTCTCTGGGTGTGTGTCTGCCTGTCTGTCTCTGTCTTATCTACCCTTTCTGTCTTATCTACCCTTTGGTTGAAACAGTTTAGCACAACTACATGTGCTGCCAATCCAAGGGAACTACAATGCTAAAAACACGCACATCTTCACCTACATTTCATTTCGAAGCAGGAAATACGCGTACCCATGTCTACCGATTTTCGAAGCCTGGTAGAAGTGGTCAGGTAAGCTCCTATTGTTATACACCGTTTTTCGATTTCTTGAAATCGTTTATCATTAGTTTATGGTTTAAGTTACCGGATTGAAGTCGTTTAGGATTTAGGTTGCCGGATTGAAGCTGCAGCATAAGCATCATGCCGCATTTAGCATTTGTGCAAAACTTTTAGCATAAGCATCTCTGCAAAACATTTCAGCATTCGAATTGAAATCAAATCCACATGATCTCTCAAAGCCCCTGATTACTGAATAGAAAATATGCGGAGACTCAAGTTTCCTGTTGAACAAGGTTGATTGAGCTTTTTTCCAGCATATTAAAGTTTAGCGCTTCTTATATGCCTTAACGCATAGCCACCAGATTGAGGTTTTGAAAATGCCCGTGGTCTAGCCATTGCTTATTGGGTTTGGTTTTTTATAGATAATATAACGGAGCACATAATTTGTGCTGATTCGTCCATAAGTCTATACAATGGTTACGATGTCTATACTTTCAAACTTCCAAATTCCTAATTTTTTGGAACTAACTAGATTCCATAGTGAACTTTTGATAAAAAACTCGTTAATCCAACCTCCTCTTTGCTACTTTCTTATTATGTTTGAATAAAGAATTCCTTTCATTAGCATCATGAAAAGCAATAGGCTTCTTGCATTTACCACGTCTAGAACAGCTCCATCA
This sequence comes from Isoetes engelmannii, assembly GCA_011763485.2. Taxonomy (NCBI): domain Eukaryota; kingdom Viridiplantae; phylum Streptophyta; class Lycopodiopsida; order Isoetales; family Isoetaceae; genus Isoetes; species Isoetes engelmannii. Next base: position 8,452 of record JAANSK020282413.1, on the reverse strand, counting down.
AAGATTGCCTCTTTAGGTAATAGAGTCTAATGGGCCTTTTCTTGCAAAATTCTGTTTACCATCATTTTTTCATTGTTTAAGTCTGGCCCTGCATCAATTGTGTTTTTGCTTATGAGAAATTTCTCCTTTTAAAACGAATGAGTATGCCAACAACGTGTGCAACTCATCCAATCTTAAAGAAGGTTGGTTGACACTTACATTATATGAGTGTAACATAATATCGCAAGGAGATGAAGCCGATTTAGCAGATTGCGAAAGCTGTTTCCAAAGTGATTCTCAATCTGATTCTAAACTAGAATCTGTGGGAGATGCAGCAACTATTAAGTCATTGAGGGGCTCCAAAAAGGTTCAAGGCCAGGGGGTAGGTCCATTTATGGAACTCAAATACCTGCTCGATTTTGGCAAGAACTTGGGACTAAAGTAAGGAGGCTTTCAGATGGGGAACAAGTATGGTCATCCATGCCTGAATCTGAACTTTGTGCAACAGGCATAGCTGGTTCCAAGGTATTTCGTCGATCCAAAATTACTTTAGGTTCCTTACCAGGAAAACATGCACAGGCATCAAATATGGCATCGGGAGGTGTCTACATCTTTATAGACACCTCTGTCACCATCTTCATTGAACAAGTCATTGCAAAACCCTGTAAGAACACGGGCTCTAACTTTCCAAACCAGTAGTCTATGCCCTATGGTGCATTGAATCTTTCCAAGAATAAGAAAGTTGTGAATCTACAAGAAGAAAAATGCATACTACCTTTGCTACATAATCGTTGGCTACAGTGGCGTTTTGTCAATACCAAAGGTGATGCTGCTATGGCCTCACAAAGGTCTGGTGCTGAAAATAAGACTCAACTGTACTACATTCATGCATAATTGTTGGCTACAGTGGCGTTTTGTCAATACCAAAGGTGATGCTGCTATGGCCTCACAAATGTCTGCTGCTGAGAATAAGACTCAACTGTACTACATTCATGCACAAGTTGTTAACTAATATGCATCCCTTCCTACTGGTGCATCTATTCTGACAGTTTCGTAAATTAATCTAAGTTCCAGTTTACTTTCCTATAGGCCTAATTTAATTTTGCTCCTCTAGCAATGCGTGATTTGTCCCAACCCGTGAATTTCAGGACAATGTTGGAGCCTATGATGTTGAATGGACATCTCTACTCTATTGGTTATCAACTGCATTCTCATGAATTTTCCAACCATTACCATGAGTTGGTTGAAAGTGCAATGCAGTAGTATAACTTTTAAGTGTCTGCATAGCTATCTTTTTCTGTCAAATGTGCTTTTATTTGGTCAAGTTGTGTAAGCCTGCAAGTGTCAAAAGCAGAGCTTTTTTAGCACATGTGAGACTTATCTTAATAATAAATATGGATGCTTAAAATGAGGATCTTGTGGTGATTTTCACTTTTGTTCCATTGAGGACATAAGTATAAGGGCTAGCGGGCAGCCAAAAGACTGGTACAGGAATGGTGTAGGCGGCAGCAAGTAATATCCCGATGCAGTTGATAACGTGGAAGGCTGTAGCAGATGCAAAAAAGATGAAATCACCAAAAGCTGGAGCTATTTGCAGAGATTAAAGCATTCCTGCCAGAAACGAGACATTCAACTTGGCCACAACATCACACATCCAAGCCCATAGAAAGGAGATTAGATGACTCGTAATGGGTACATAGTAGTGTGAACAATAAAGGCAGGTTTAAGTACTTAACCTGTAGCAGTATCGATGGTGCAATCCTTTTTGGGACAACCAATGTTAGATCCTGCAAGTACAACAGTCTGCTGCATGCATGGCATTCCTTCATATGTATGCTGTAACATTGGCTGGATGTCGATATATTCAGATTTTTAAGGAACTATACACTCTTTTACCTGTTGATTCAGTACCCTATCTTGCATTTTGTATTCCATTAATAGTGATTTCTTAGGAGTACAATAATCAATTTCATTGTCTTTCATTGTTGGCTTTGTTTTTTCACCCTATTGTAATTTTGCTTCAAACCTTTATTAATGTATTTCTGTTAGTTCTTACTCTTTTACCATGAAACTCATGGACTACTTGATGCAAAGATCTCTTTATGGTGCATGGAAACAGATTGGTGATCTACAGGATGCAGTGATTTCACGACAAATAGAACTACAAAAAGCAAAGAAGGAGGATAAATTGAAGTGCTTCTACTTTCACAAGTAGGTCATCATATGGATGTAATGTATTTCATCATTGGGTACTTGTTTGCAGTCCTCATTCGAAGATAGACCACCCTGAGAATGAAAAACGGAATAAGGCAAGCACAATCGGAAGCATAGGATTCTCACAGACACATCATAATTGTATGTACAAGGGTTGACTCAGCTAGCTGGAAGGAAACCCGAAATTTATCTTCCATGTGAACTCAATATAAGAACTTTTTCCAAAAATGTCCAAGAGTTACAGTATGTTCTCCTAAACATCTATCTGGCGGAGAATGCAGTTTTGCTTTTCCAACGTTGGGACCAATTTGCTGAAGGATCATCGAAGGCATCAGAGCTTGGGACCCTAAATTATAGAAATTATTGTTGAAAGGCATAATTAATTGAAGTTATGTCCGCCTGACACAGCCATTAAGCGAGTTTGGGATGGGATAAAATTGGTGGATATTAAGAACAGAAATTTTCTAAATTTTGAGTGCTGCATTTATCAACCTACAAATTAACAGAAGTATTTTTCAAAATGCCTCCACGTCAAACTAACAGACGAGTTTTCTATGATACTTCACATTAAGGAGGTCAGGTCTTCTTCAAATAAGGGCAATCCTAGTAACAGTACTTTTACTTGAAGCTCTTCCACTCTGGAATTTGTGGAATGTGTCTGGCATATAGCAGCTTGGCCCAAAATTTGCTGGCATTGTGCATGTCAGATTAAGGTTGAAGATTGCTTATTTTTGCATTGCTAATGTTGCTTGAGTTTGTGGATTATGAATAAGCCATTCATTTCTCATACAACATATTTGAGAACCTGTTGTCAATGCAAATGTCCATCTTTCATTTCATCCTGTGCAATCTATTTTCTTTTGGCTTTCCTCTTTTATTTTATGGCTTATATATTCAGATCTGGAAAGAGCTTCGATGGCAAACTGGGGGTTTAAAAGGACATATCTTTCCATTTACAACTCTGTCTTGTGTCTTGGCTGGTATGTTTCAAGGTTTATGTTTGTTTTTCTTATCTTATTTCTTAACACATATTGATGAAGAAACTTGAATGGAAGGGCACAAATTTTGGCCCTGGCAATCATAGCTTTGAGGGACTCAGGATCTGAAGCAGTATATGAAGCTATCAAGAAACCCCTGCAAATTTGGCAAACTGCAGCACTAGTCGAAGTAAGTTATCACCATAAGCACTGACATTAGTGCTTGCATGACCTTACATGGTCACTAATATGTTTACAATATCTGTGTGTTTATCCTCAACACTGAAGATCTTCAACAGTTCAGTTGGTGAGGCCTTGGTTCATTATTTAATTGAGTACTCAAATGGCTTTGCATGATCTCACTTTTCTAAAGGTAGATGAGTTCCTTGCAGGTATTGTGAGATCTCCTGTGTCAGCTACGTTACCTCAAATCGCATCAAGAATTTATGTCACGTGGGGCATTCTTTGGAGTTTTCCTCAGGTACATAGTGCATCATTTATTTTCTTTTATTATCAGTAGTGATATGTATTCTATGACAGATACAAAATCATTGGATCATTTCAGTTCTCATCCTCAGCTGGTCGATCACTGAGGTACGCATCTTACTTGTTTGAAATTAAGGCCTAAATGAATGAGCTGAATGACTTCTATAATGGCGAGATTTAGAACAATTAGGGATACAGTTTGCAGCTAGTTGCAGTATGTGTATGACCTTGACCAAATTGCTGGTTTAGGGAAAGAATCGGTGTTGTGTTTTAAAATTAGGTCTTATAAGGATAACAAATATTCTGCCATCTGCCAATGTAAATAGCAACAATGCTATGAAATTACTTTAAGAGCGAGAAAAGAGATAATAATCAGATCCTACTCTAAGCTGGTGGTCAGAACTGGTGCGGAGACAACAACAGGAGAAAATGAACGAACGAACTAAAAGTAGGGCGTGGCTATGCCGTCTTGATATAGGTCACGTCAGCAGCATATAATGAGCTGTTGAGTGGCACATCAGCTGGCTATGCCGTCTTGATATAGGTCACATCAGCAGGCATATAATGAGCTGTTGAGTGACACATCAGCTGAGTCATATGATCGATAGGTAAAAGGATACATCAAAAAGCAGACTTCATCAATCAAATGAATCAGCAGTTTAGGTACTTAATAGCCCTTCTTAGGATGACGATGTAGACTTTCTAAAAGAAAACCCCTCCTTATCAAGATATTACTGACTGAATTCTCAATTTGATGTACTTGTTAGGTTTGAATTTGTGACCTGCCAAAGGCTATGTATTTGTATGACATAAATGTAGAGTAATTGCCGAGCTGTTCCCTGACAAAGGCAGACCTAATGGAACTGGACTGTTGGTAACCTTTATGTTCTTTTCTTTTTCTGATTGGCTCATCTCTGCTATGTGAATGATATTTAGGTGATTCGTTATTCATTTTTTGCTCTAAAAGAAGGCGTTGGATGGACCCCTGGGTTTCTACAGTGGTTGCGGTAGGCACATTCGTAGTTGGACATAGAAACAAATATACTAGCATGTCCTGAGCTTTTTTTATCTTTGCTTTCACAGATACAGTACCTTCATGTTCCTTTACCCATCTGGGATATTTGGGGAAGTTGGACTTACTTACCTGGCTTTGCCATACATGAAGGTTAGCAGCAATTTTCAGAAAAATGGCTAAGTTTTCCTAAGATATTTAAAATGCATAGTCTAGACATTAATATGATATTGTGTGTAGTGAAATGATGCTTTTATATTTTGTTTTCTATCATGTACTTATATCAAAGAGGGCTTTTTGCAGGTGTCAGATTTGTATTGTATTAGGATGCCGAATAAGCTTAACTTTGCTTTTGATTACTATTATGCGTCTATTTTGGTGCTTCTTGCATATGTTCCCGGTAATCAAAGGCAATGTACTGTTTATGTTTTTAATCAAGTCTAACATGACCATCTTATGTCCTGTAGGTAGCCCATACATGTATACTTACATGATTGGTCAGAGAAACAAAGTGTTAAATGGCAAGACAAAAAAGAGCCAATAACCAGTTCTATGCGTGCCTCGGAACATGTTGCAATACGATACTATATTGCTTGGTATCAACTTTGAGAAGGGCACCTGTTTTCGTAGTGCAGGCATGTAGGAAATGCGGGTTATTTGTAGGGTTGCAAAAATTAAATATTTTCAAAATGGAAATGAAGAGGAGAAAAAGCAGTAATTTCAAACACCAGGTTCTAAAATCTAAGTCATTTATGTGGTTTTATCTCTTGAAGTTTTATTTAGCGAAATCTACCACTTGAAGTTTTATTTAGCGAAATCTACTAGGATATAGCCTTATGTTTAAGCCTGACCCTTGGATCAATTCAATACAATAGCTATAAGAATAGAATGGAATAGAATAACATTTTCATCGTCCACGGAGGCCAATTGACCTATAGGGCCTGTACAAAGAGAAACAACAAGCGTATTACGGCTCGGATGAAAAACCCCGCCTTGAGGGTTATTAAGGGAAAAAATCGTAGTCGCAATGAGCTTGTTGGTATACTGACCATGAGGATACCATCACAAGCCAGAAGGGTAGAGCCGATGCCTTTCATCCATGATCTCTTGAAGATACGGCCAAGGGGTTCTCACTGCATCAGTGCTGAACAAGAGATGCAGTGGCTGGTTCGGTACCACCAATTGCGGGTACCGTGCCTGAATCTGTTCATAGGAGCGGCATCTTTGCAGAGCATTGGTGCTGAACAAGAGATGCAGTGGCTGGTTCGGTACCACCAATTGCGGGTACTGTGCCCGAATCTGTTTATAGGAGCGGCATCTTTGCAGAGCATTGTGCTCGTCTTCGATGACCCTTTGGTGGAAGCACTGGCAAGTCCTGTCCTCACGTGCTTCCCTTGCCCATCGCCCTGTTTCAATAGGAGGCGATGCCCCACCGTTTGGATGCAGACTATCAGTCTACGCTTTTTCATAGAAAGTGGGATGCGCAGGTACTGGTGGGGTCCTCGCATGAGTGTGGGATTCACCTGCTGTCTGTAGTGCGCCAGCTTGACCTGTGCCAGGGCCTCGTCGCGCCAGAGCTTGTTAAGAAAGCAGGCGTTCAAGTAGGTCTTCAACTCCTCATACTCCTTTGTGCGGACTTGTTCGCACCTGTGTGCCTGGACGTGCCACTAGACAGTCATTGTGCATGTTTGTCCTTCCGGCAGGCTTCACTCCGAGTGCATATGCCAAGAAAGCCTTCCATACTCATTCAAGGTCACCCTAGGTGGTGGCGGAGATGATCGGGCCCCAAACTTCCATGCCGTACAAGAGAACCGGCTCAACCAGAGCTCTGAAGAGGCGTGACTGATGGTCCCAGGCATACAACTCTGCCTCATGACTGCTGTTCTGAATGGCGTGTAAGGCTTTCCAGCCTGCTGCAACCCGCAGTCGGATGCAACTATCCCAGTGCGTGATAGTGGAGAACTCAATCCCCAGATACTTATAGGTGGGAGTCACCTCCACAGTTTGCCCGTGGTATGTGAAGGAGGGTGTCCGCGGGTGCCGAGAAGATGAGAACGAGCAGGACTTTAGTCTTTGCCAGGTTGACTCGCACACTGGTGTGCTGGCAGAAGGTGGCTAGTGCATCTAGGTGGCGCTAGATGTCTTCCGAGTTGTGCGCCAGGATGTCAACATCGTCGACATAGTTCAGCTGCCTAACGATGTGATGTACCAGCGGGGTGCCCATTCCCCTGTGTTCGGCCATCCACTGCTCTAACTGGTCAATATAGAGGCCGAACAGTGTAGGCGAGAGATGACAACCTTGGTGCACTCCAATACTGTCATTCACCAGTTGTTTCGAGGGCGCCAGGCATCTGGAGCATGCCTCATACAACCTGTAGATCGCATTCTGCCAAGTCTAGGGGTGCCGAGCTGCTGCAGTCTACTCCACAGCTTGTCGCGAGGCACCGCGTCAAAAGCTTTGGCGAAGTCAACATAACAGCAGTAAAGGTCCTGTCGACGGTTCTTGCTATCCTCGATGATGGCCTACAGGGTGAATAAATGATCAATCAATGGTGGAGTGCAGGGCGGAAGCTTGCCTGGTAAGAGCAACCGGACCTCTGAGTTTTCCACCCATATGGTTATGCACTGCTCAATAATGGTTAGCCAAAAGTTTCACAAAGGGCGAGTTGACCGTTATAGTGCGGTAATTAGCCAAACAATTTGGGTTCCCGGCCTTGTATATGGGGACAACCCTGCTACAAGTCCACTGTGGCGGAAGTCCTTCCTGTAGTGCCCTATTGAACATGGTTGTTAGCACTGGTGCCATTGGCGGCCTGGCCCATTTGAAGAGTTCCACTTGCATGCCATCCAGATCTGCTACCTTCTTGTTGGCGAGATGCTGGAGGCCCATGATCACGTCGTCCACTGTTATGGTCAGGGGCAGTCCCGTCTGCGAAGGTATTGAGGCCTGTCCGCCTAGAGGATCATACAACTATTGCAGGTATTGGACCCACTGCTCTGCAGTAATGTCTCCCTCGGGCGGCCGTGTTTTCCTTAGCACCTCTCTCCAAAAGCTCATGGGATGACGCTCCAAGAGGCAGAACATTAAAATGCTCCTTTATATTAATTTTTGCATGAAATGTCATATAAGTACTCAACCTTCCACCATTTGATCCTTATAACATATCTAGAAACAAATGCTCATGTCGAGCATAAGAACAGATTGTTATTTGTATGGGTTTCATCGTACTGGAACTGAATCAAGAAACGTCAAGAAAGTCTAGCGAAGCTATAGTCTCAAAACTAAATTACATCCTAATAAAGCGACATTTGGGCGTATCTATAGATGAATATCTGCTAAAGCTTTGAAATGGTAAAAGAAAAAAGGGGGGAACGGGGCGGGGGATCAGTAAGAAAATTATGTTACACTGAATTGTTATTGTAATATAAGTACTCCACCTTCCACCATTTGATCCTTATAACATATCTAGAAACTAGTGCTCATGCGAGCATAAGAACAGATTGTTATTTGTATGGGCTTCATTGTACTGGAACTGATTCAAGAAACGTCGAGAAAGTCTAGCGAATCTATAGTCTCAAAACTAAATTATATTCTAATTAAGCGACATTTGGGCATATCTATAGATGAATATCCGCTAACGCTTTAAAATGGTAAAAGAAAAAGAAAAAATAGTAGGAAAATTGTGGACCTTGTGTTGTTCTCGCGCCACCCATGGTGGCACGGTTGGGTTCTTACATCCTGCAGATCTCGGCCACCAGGGTCTCTCTTCTAGGACAAGGAATT
>JAANSK020282402.1:0-10937 GCA_011763485.2 Isoetes engelmannii | reverse complement strand
TCAAGCTGTATATGTATTTAGAATGATGTTCTAAATATCTGTCATCAAATTCAATGCTCATAAGAAGGAGAAGGATATATGAAAATACTTATGAAGGATGTTGTGGTAGAATAACATGTTTCATTAATGCTTTATTTGTGAAGCCAGGTTTCTAATGACACGCCAGGCAGCAAGATCCTTGAAGAACTAGAAGCTGATCATGGTATTGATACCCAACATGTTGTGATATGAAATGTTTCCATGAATATATGCATATAAGGTCATACAGACGAGCATTTTGTTAAAAGTCTTGATAATTTTCTATGGAGGTCTTGCACATGAAAATTATGCTTCTTTATTTCACCATAAGCTTCTGTTTATTGTCATTATACAGGTAGCAAAAGGTGGTACTTCTCCATTCACATATGTGATCATCGACAAGGAAATGTAGCTGCTAGTTTACTGATATGCTACAAGATGTTTCTATCTTGTTCAAATCCGATCATTGTGTTAAAAAATAAAGCAGGTTTTAAAAAATGGTTCCACATGTTCAGGGAGCTAAATGATCCTGGTTGAAAGTTGTTTGTAACAGGCTGTCTTGAACTTGCATTCATGTACCTGGATTTCCAAAAATGCAGCCCAGTAAGTTACCAGCTCCAAGTATCAATGCAGCATTAGATGGAGCTGATCTTGTTTTCTCTAATGGAGCTGATCTTGTTCTCTTTGATGGAAGGTTGTTCTCTTTGATGGAAGGCTTACTGATACAGCTATTGAGATTGCCAAGAAGGTCAACTTGCTTCTTACCATGCAGACCATATGGCGGTCTTCCATTCATTGAATCAAAGGAGCTTGGACTTCCAATCCTTATTGATGTTGAGAAGAAAAGAGATTACCTAGACGAGCTGCTGACATATGCGAGTATATTGTGGTTGTGGATCTAACCGAGGATAGTGAATGGTGCCTGAATGGACTTGTTTGGGTACGATTCCCAAAAAGGCTTTCGAAATGCATTGTTCCTTAAAAACCACGCTAAACAATTGTTCCTTCAGGTGTACTTATATGGAAAGAAAATCATACTAATCTATTTACTATATTTATAAACCAAACATGCTTTTATTGATCCCTAAAAATCATGCTAAATAGCCATCCAAAATTACAATGTCAATAAATCAAAGATAATAAGTGTAATGAATAGCCATCCAAAATTACAATGTCAATAAATCAAAGATGATAAGTGTGATCAAATACTATTCCAATAAAGTTGATGAATTAAGTACTAGCACATATCATATATTTGAAGTTGTCATAAAAACCAATTTTAATTATCATCTTCTAGTACCATGTTAAGAAACAAGGCTTGTTTATCACATTATAAAATTGCATTGATGAATCATATTGTATAAGTAGACATGGTTTGTAAACTTTTTGGCCCACATACCGGTACTGATCTTAAAGAATGCTTTCTACCAACAAATCACTAGAAAAAAATCATACTAATTCAATTTTGGGGGCCTTTCGGTTTGCGTGCCCATGTCCAATGTCTAATGCCTAGACATACTCGATCTGGATGGCAATCTTAGCATGGGTTAACCCGTCAATCTAAGTGGCCGCTTCCACTTGTGAAGGCACTGAAGAAGTTGGAGAAGACGGCGTAGCTGCTGCACTCAAGACGGCAGTAAATATCTCAATCAAGTATTCGCACAGGCTGGATTTCGTGAGATGGACCATAGCACCATCGAATTTTACACGCTGTCAGAAATTGCCTACCGCAATCCGATAACACCTGGGGAGGCGCACCTCCAAATCGTACATCTGGTTCATGAGTGTCTTATCATATGTTGCCCTAGACCACTTTTGTGCCCCCTCTTTCTCTTTGCAGTCCATGGATGATCAGATAGGGCAAAGGGGAGGGGGTGTTGCGCTGATCGGTAATTCCGGGCAAGAAATGTAATCTGGGGACTAAATAAGGGCCTAGTGCGTAACTTCGAAGGGCAAGCTTTACCACGATGCGGAGCCTAATGCAAGAAGAGCAACAATAAAGCAGTTTTAAATGTTGCGTTGTAGGGCCAAAAGCGTCACATAATTCGATTCCTGAACTCAAATCTGGCTGGGAACGCAACCATGACAGGAGGTCTGACTGTCATGCAGACAATTGGACCACATGGCCCCTTTGGGTTCAATCTGGCACTTGTATGCAAAGCCCCTAACCGGGGCTGCCGGAAAGCCGCCAAGTTGCTGAAGCTGAACAATGCTAAGCGTTGACGCTAGGTGGGCGCTGATGCAAGGATAAACATCTTCCCATGTTTCTTGTTCTAATGTCAAATATGATGGACATGTGGAGCATGTGGCTATGGCAAACTTTACAGCCAGGGATATGGCACCACAAGCACTGTAACCCTGAGCATTGCATTGGTCAACAATGACTTATCATGTAGTGAATGTTTTGAAGTGAGATGTGACCCAGATCCACAATGGTCCTGCCACTAATTGTGCGCTCCAATGATGCATTTTCCAATAACAATGGAGGACGGTGCAACACACAACCTGCATTTCAAAAGATTGCAACCTACAATTGAAGCATTGTCCCACTAACTAGAGAAGGTCAAATATATACTAGATGTTATAAAAGTCTCTAAATATGTGCTAATTCAGATATGATAAGCTTTGTATTATCACTCATCATATAGATATAGATATGATAAGCTTTGTATTATCACTCATCATATAGATATTGGAAAAAATGCCCAGCGTTGCTCGGCTCTTCATCAGGCATAAGTCCAAGGCAAATGTTGGATTGCTGTTAAAAGATTAAAGAATCTTAATATCAAAATTTGTGCAAATTATGATGAGCCTATATTATGTCAAGTGTCCATAACTTAAGTTCAACAATTTCTAATGTAAATGCATGCAAAGATCTGTGAGATGCGAAGTAAATGAATACCTACATTGTGTCCTCCCAATATTTAATCCCACACCCTAAAAACGTATTCATTTCTTGCTTCAAGAATTGGCATTACATTACATCATGTTAGGATCATTGACTAAAATAGAAGTCTTAGAAACCAAAATCTTTGAAGTTATAAAATGAAACAAATTCCCCTCGTACCTAAGTATGCTTTGTAGCTCAGTTTTTCCCTAAGATAAAACACTCATATGACCCTATGGTTTAAAATGCATGTCACGATAAGCTTTAATATTTGTACATATCAAACTTAGATTAACAACAAACTATTTTTACAAGTTCTTGCTCTTCATGATTAAATTTAGACAAAACCACTTTCAGGAGCCACACTTTCATCTTCTTTAAAATAAAATTTGAAATAAATATTCTTCAACCTATGAAGCAAAATTTGCATTTGGAGCTCACTATTTTAACAAAATTTTGTGAAATGCCTAAACATTTTTTCATCTTAGGTTTATCGTTGCACCATGCCTAGTTTCTTGCTCTTTTCTATGAGTGATGCATGTTATTTATGCGAAATCCATACTTTGATAGACCATATGTACTTTTATTTGTCTACCATAACCATAGCTAGTTCATGAACCTTAAGAAAAAATTAGTTATACAAAGCTTCTATTCTAGAGATTTCTTTTACCTTTCTCACATCCACTCACCATGCCATCAATCAAACACGAAATGCACACCCTTGTGCACACCTTAGTTACATATTAAGAATAGCCAAATTAACATCTGGTAATATGTTTGAACATCATAAAATGAACAACTTAGTTACGTATTCAAAATAGCCAATTTAACATCTGGTAATATGTTTGAACATGAAGCCGGAGTCCACCAGCAGGACACATTAATAGCAAGGTAAAGTGTCGCCTTGTTTTTTTTTTTTTTTTTTCCCCCTCAAAAAGAGAATTGGAAAGCAAATGATTTGGCTTCATTTGGGCATTCATCTCCTGTGATACACAATCAATCTATGACCACCAACTTTAGACCACTGTATATATGATATATGGACAATTCCACACCAGATTGGCTCTCTTTGAAATTTTTTCTCTTCTAGTACAACAATTGCAAATATTTATCTCAGTTAAGAGTTTTTGCAGTCTTTGATCAATTTCTCATTGGATGAAATGTGTTTTCTTGAACCAAATGCAAGCTCTCAGCGCTTGAATTTAGGAAGCAAATTGGAAAATATGGTGCCAAAAACAGAGATGTAATGGTGTATGTCATGATGTTGTTGTCTTTGTTAATTGTTATCCCAGGTATTTAGATTTGTGACCAAGTTAAATTTTGGAGGATCATTAGTATGGAGTAGAAAATTTTGCGTAAGCCGTGGTCGCAACAGTCTTACATGTCATGAGATCTAGAGCAGCACCTATCTTTTTATCTATTTATTTTGGGAGCGTGTTGAGTTGCGTGTCAGGGAACGCCGCATGTTATGCCGCATGCCACATTCCATCTTCCCCCTTGCGGGACGCTGGTTCACACTCTTAGATGCTTGGATTGAAGGAGGAGCAAAGATCGCCTGCAAGGTAGAGCGCATGTCCGAAGCTTGGATGGATGGAGACTGGGGAGGCGATTGAAGCCACCCTGCAAACCTGTTACTGGAAGAAGCCAGTTACATACAAATCGATCCCGGTTCTACACCTGCAGATTGTCGTGATAAAAAACAGAGAGGGATATTCCCTTGAAGAGGGATTATCTTGAAGAGGGCGTTCGAATCTTGAAGCCATGGCTTAGATGCCCATCAACAATAGCTCCCCAAATCGGCCATAACCCACTCGACCTCGAAAATGCTATTTTGCCCAATCCATAATCATCTGGCAGGGATTACTTGGATATGCCATAGTTATTTGACAGGGATTGCATTTGCAGAGGTATGTACCTGCAGAAGGAATGACATAGCCGAGGAAGCATATCTTTAATTGGACGTTGCACTGTTATGTGGTGCGAGTTGCTCTTATTGCAAATTTCCTATGAAATGATTCTTTCTTTCGTTGGTGTTCATCTTAGGTTTGGAGATCATTGAGCGATGAAGGTCACAATTTTTTCTTTTGCATTTGACATATGACCTACGTATTTGCAAGCCGGCCTTCGTTTGCTCATTTGCTCTGGAGTTTGTGTCCTTTTGCATTTGAAGTATGACCTAGGTATTTGTAAGACAGCCTCTGTTTGCTCATTTTCTCTGGAGTTTTGATGGACACAAGCTTGCATGATATTAAATGATACATATTTCCATCATCAAGTAATGATTGTCTAATCTGTTGTGCGTTACTCAAGTGATTCAGGTGTATTCTACATCATGCCATTTTTGAAGATTTATGTTCATCCCATCTGGAACATTGTGAAGTTAAAGGGAGATGGTTTTGTGATTGTTGTATGTAGCTTAAGGCAGTGCTGGATACTAAGCATTGCTCAGAACATTTTAGAGCTCATTGTAGGGATGTTTTTTAATATGTGATATTACTCTGGGAGGCAACAATGAAGATTGTAGGATTTCAATGGGCATCATTATCTTTTGTGGTAAGATATTTTGTTTATTCTATAACTCTTTTCATCAAACTGTCTTTGTAGTCCATCTTTGCCAACCAAAGAATACACAGTAGGTTCGTTGCCCTGAATTTCATGATTTTCTTAGACCTGGACTTGCATGTGATGCATATTTTTCTATCCTACATCATTTTGTGGCTGCTACGAGTTCACGGCTTCTTATTTAGGGCACCCTTGATGTTGTATTCAAGTCTTTTTTACTGGATTTTGTTTTGAGAGAAACAAGATTTAGGCCCGAGTAAATAATCATAATATATCGTGTTGTTTTCTTAATGATAGCTTTTTTTGTAGTTCTTGCTTTTCTATTAGTGGCAGATGCATGTAGCACATCTACTTTTATCATGGCATTCATTTACTAAAAGAATGAACAATTATTTTTCTCGGAAAAGGTGTCGATCTTTCATGAGCACTACTAAGTAAGCTTGATTTGGTGTCTTATCTCTGAAAGCTAGAGACATATTGCAAGTTTACGTTCTTGAATGACAAATTTGTGTTGATAGGTGCATAGAAATATTCGGTTGACTTGAAAGTGCACTTATTATTTCATGGAACATCTTTCTATATTGTATCATGTTTGAGAATGCTTATTGTGGCATTGCATTATTATATTGCAGCAGCATCAATTGGATGCATAATCACCAAACATGGTAAGCTAACCAACTCTAGAATTACAAGAAATTTATCGCGGTGTCCAAGGCCGCCGCGAACATTTCTCTTTATTGACTCATTGATGTTCACAACGGTGCCATGGACACTAAGTATGAAAGATATTGTTGTAGGAAAATGCAATTCAAGTCTAGGGGTCCATTCGGCACTAATAACTCCAGACTCTGGTTTCATTCTTCTAAGGGTTTCTGTTTTAGGGTTGGAATTTGTTTTCCCTCATGGACCAGCATCTTTATGTTCTTTTCTCTATATCTACAAGTGGAATTGAGTAGCATATGTGTTCTTCGTTTTGTACTTTTTAGACTTTGTCTCAAAAGTTATTGTTCCTGTCTTACACTTTGAGTAACTTAGCATTTTTTTTGTTTTTTGTCTGCTAAAGCTGCAAATTTTAATTGCAATGGAATTTGATGAAGGAAACTAGCGAAATGCCATATTCAATTGTGAGAGTGATGCAAGGATAAACATCTTCCCTTGTTTCTTGTTCTAATGTCAAATATGATGGACATGTGGAGCATGTGGCTATGGAAATCTTTACAGCCAGGGATATGGCACCACAAGCACTGTAACCCTGAGCACTGCATTGGTCAACAATGACTTATCATGTAGTGCATGTTTTGAAGTGAGATGTGACCCAGATCCACAATGGTGCCTTCCAAGCAGCCCATATGTGATGGTCACTGTAACGTTCCTTAACCACCGCGGCCTAACCAACTGGCCAAAACATCCGGACGTTTATGGGAAATCCATCCCACCCTCTTATGGTGGTATCAGGAAACGCCAGACCAAAATCTTCTCGAGCGTTCTCTCCCATGGGTGAGTTACAATCTCTCCCACTACAACTATGCTCGTCCTCGAGCATCACAAGACCATAGACCACACCAAAGAATGGTATCCAAGTCAAGCCAAGACCATGCCGTCCAACGGTATCCAAATCATACATGCCCCCATGGAGACTCGAACTCGGGCCCTACCCTGATACCAACTGTAACGTTCCTTAACCACCGCGGCTTAATCAACTGGCCAAAACATCCGGATGTTGAAGCGTGGAGAGGGACACCCCAACCTTAAGGTCTAACCACTAACCTTATAAGGTTGACACAAGCAACTATTATTGATCCATAACTGTCTAAAACGTGTCAAAATTTTGATGTACTATGTGGCAGCCTCATGACCATGGAGCTCCTTCGTAATTCCGACACAATGGCGATTTCCCGGTGATTAGGGCGGCATGCGGCTGGAGGAGGCTAGAAATCTTCTGGGCGTGGCTTCAAGTGCGTCTTTGGCAGAGGTATTATACTTCTTCGGTCAATCAAGTTCACAGAAATTTGAATCCTAGTTTTCTATTATGATTCCAGGTAAAGGCCGCATATAAACGGAAGGCTTTGGAAACGCATCCGGATCGCTTCCCCCTTGGTCTTAAAAAAGATTCCGAAGCCCATTTTAAACTGGTATGCTGTTTTTCTTTCGTCATAGATAGTTAGATGCACGATCAATTCCTATCCAATCGTAAATATCATTTGCCTTAAATTACACTAAGTTACAACACATTTTTATGAGGTGTAATTTGCTCCACCCAGAATTTGGAATGTAATTTAGGCAAAATGATATTTACGTCCCATAATTTTTATGCCGGGGGCCATTGCATGGTAAAATGCTTGGGCGGTGCCATCAGCTTCAGCGCATTATCCCATGCAAATGGCCCTCCTCATGAAAGTTATGTAGTTGGTAAAGCAGTTACAAATAAAAACTCTTATGGACTGTTTTCTGTTTGGAGGTCATTCATGGTTAAGCCTAAAGTATTATTCAGTAAGTTTTAAACTGAACAAAACTGTGGTCTGCAAGATAAGGCATAATCATGATAGAGCCTAAATGTGGTCTATCTCTATTGGAATTAGTAGGTTTCCTATTGTAATGGCGGTTGATTGGTCCAAGAATTGAAGAAATAGTTTCTCCTTTATGAACTAGACTTCAATTTTTTGCCTGCAGGTTACAGAAGCGTATCAATGTCTTAACCATGGTGAGCCTTAGATTTGTAAAAAGTTCCAAATCATTAAAATTTTGATTACGAGTAATACAGGTTGGGGGAATGCAAGAATCCCCCCCTCATCGGTTGCAGAACCACCAGTAAGGCTAAGAAAGCGGAACCTTGCCGTTGGATTACCCTTCTTGTTTCTTGTCTGTGGAACATTATACTTGGGTGTTTCTTGTGCTACAAGGTTGGTTAGTTCTTAGAGTTTTGCTTTTTTTCCTTTTCAGTGGCAATAAGATTTTCTTCCCTTGTGGTATCAGAGCGTATCGGAAGCAGAGAGGTGATTCCAAATCATATAACCCGTTTCTGCCTTAGTCAAAAGGAAGATGATTTTAAGTTGTGCTGTATAATTAGAGAGACATCCCTTTCTCCAGCATTTAATGTGCAAATTCATAACATGACTGCATATTACATTTTTCATTTCATGACAAAAGTTGATAAGAATACTTGAACAGCCTGAGCACTGAGTTTATGTAAAAGAAAAGCAGTACGAAAATTTGAGCAATGTAACCAAACCTTGAGCATTGTAACCGTCAAAAGACATGAGACTTAAGCTTATGCTTATGCAGTTTAGTATTCAGGGAGTACAGATGGTTACAGCTGCTGACAATATGTTATAAAGACTTGTTTGATCAAGGAGCAGTGATTGAGATGATCGCTTAGGATGCAAAAATATTGTTGAGTATTGGTAGGTAAGGGCGTTTCCTGTAAATGAAAATGTTCATTGGTTTAAACGCGCTTGAATTGCAGGTGGTTTTTTTTCATAAATTTTGTTGTACATATATGTTACATTATTAAATTTCAGTCAAGAACATTGGGCCAAATGCAAGCTTTGTTTGTTGAAGGATCATATTCTGAATAAGCATATCATGCCTTCAACGTCAATTTGTTTTAGGGAGCTCAAACTAGGATATTGCCGTAAATGTGACTCGAATTCATACTGTGTAACATTACGTGCTATAGCGTTATCAGGAAGAATTTCAAAGCAAAGTAATAGTGGTGGAGTTTTGAAGATATGGTTTTCTTTGTTTGAGAAACATTCATCTATTGTAAAGGTCTATGTGAGGAATGTGCATAGAGCAGCCATATTTTCTTTGTTGCGGGGCCAGGTATGAATTAGAGGTATGCGTTTGTAGTGCCATTATTTAATGTGAGTATTTAACTTGTGTACTATTTTTCTTGTAGAAGTATTGATTCTACTTTCGGCAGGGATATTGTGTACTTGGATGCCATATTGGGGACTCTTTGTAGGGCGACCTTGCCTTATATTTGGTGGTTGATCATTTGGCAAAGGAGAGGAGGAGCAAGTTTGGTTATGGTGAATGATAGGTCGTTACAGAAGAAAGATTATTAGTGTAGGTAGAAGAAAATGCTAGAGGGCAATCAAACTTGCCTTGGAGATGCAAGAAGTCGCCGCTACTTCTCATAATTTAATGTTGGAGTTGAAAAACGAAACATTTGATTGTACTTTTGATAGTATGTTGAAGGCTTATTTGAATAGGCACAAGATTTTTATGTGCTAGGGGAACCTGCCTGTCGTTGCACCGTAAACAGGCAGTTGGCCGCGGCAGCGCCGTGAGTGGAGTGGTGTCGCCGCTTGCCGGTTTACGGTCGGAAATCGCGCGATGATCGATAGGTTCTCTCACATAAACCAAACCATTAGGAGCTAAAATTTCAGCTAAAAATATGTATTTTTCTTTATTTGTCAATTTTGTTGCTTCTTTTCGAGCTCAGTTATGGCGAACTTTTGGAGCTTCAGCGATGGCGATCTTCATCGTCGCCTAGACGCTTGCTTCGGAGTCTTCTTTTTTGAGTTGCTGGAAGTCAAAGCTCTATTTTGAGCGAGTTCTTTGTAGATTTGGGACAGTTCTTAGTAGTCTGTGGTAAGCGGATGAGTGAGGTCCACCGCCTTCTCACCAAGCCCAATTTGCTTTCGCTTGACGCTGGAGTTGCTAGGGATCCGACGGCGATGCTTGATCACTTGTGGAGTTTTTAGACCTTTTGGAGGTCTGAGTTCTTTCAACAAGTTCTTGAGTTTTTTCGAGTTTTCTGTAATCTTTGTTGCTGGAGTTCGTAAAGGAGGAGTTGACCCTTTTTGTGAGTTCAGAGGTTTGCATTTGTGACCCAAGCAAAAGAGTAGCAGACCTATTACTGTTCAGGATTAAAAACCCCCCACCCTAAAGGGTTTTTGAGGGAAAAACCTTAGCAATATTAGTCTTGCTGACAAATATATACATATTGCATATTGTAAATGATCATGGGCATAATTGAGCGTGCTTGTCCAATATCTCATGAATGTATGATGTCAATGTTTCCACTGCAAGTGTATTCATCATCATATGTAGCCATTGACTAGGTGTTACCAACCCCTCATACCGCGGCCAAATAGGTGCAAATGCCTTGTAGTGTTGAAGAGTGTGACTCTCATCTTCTACAACTCCCAGCTGACAGCATTGAGAAACCAACCTCTGTTCTCGCTGTTCCCGAGCCCATCTGCTTGTCTCGATTCTAATGCAATGTGCTCCTGTGTGATGGAGGCAATTGTTCTACGCTTCGTCATGGGCAGATGTGTTAGCAAATATCGTGTGGACCCCTGGCAAGTGTAGGGTTGATCTGGCTAGTGAGATGTTGTCACCATTTTTAAGGAAGTGTGATCCCAGAGTCTACTTTGGAAACATGTGTCCAGATATTGTTTCAGGTGATTGTGACCCTCCTCGTTATTCACCTGCATGCATCTGTGCGCCCCCCCCCCCCCCC
>JAANSK020282391.1:0-10937 GCA_011763485.2 Isoetes engelmannii | reverse complement strand
ACCACCACCACCACCCCAAAAATGCCCCTTTTTGAAAATGGGAGGAGAATGGTATTCTTATTCTATGTTAGGGCGAGGGAGTAATAGGGGGTTTACAAATTAAAACGTGGGAATTTACAGTGAAAAAATGAAGAATGGGGTAGTGACACATAGTAGGGGTAATGAGAGAGTAATGGGGGAATTGCAATTTAAAACATGGGGATTTCTAATTAAAAAAAGAAGAAGAAGAATGGGGGATGATGAGAAATAGGGTAGTCAGGGTTACTAGGGGTAATGAGAGAGTAATGGGCTGAGGCACTCCTGACACCCCGTCATTTAGATTCGGGTGTTGTTATTGCAACGTGAAAGCAGGGTAAATGATTCAATGGGATGAAAAATGCTAGAATGCAAGGTGAAAATGCGAGAATATGCGGTGAAAACGGAAGAGCCTGCGGCTAAAGTGAAGAATACGCAGTAAAAACTTGAATCCTCTGTGACTTCAAAATTGTTAAACGCAATTGTCGAGGCGTGAGTGGCAAACGCAATTGAATTGCTGCTACCCTGTTTTTACATGTTTCAAAATCATATGTTACTACACACCGAAAACGATGCCCACTGTTTGGGGTCTGGGTCCGGGAACTCCTGAGAGGCAGACCTCTGTGAGGACTATGGCACCAAACAGAAGCTCCTGCAAAACAGATTGTCACGCGGGATTTTGATAAAAGATGAGCAAACAAAGAACTGAAAGCAAACGACGAACTGGAATGAGTCAATAATCAGCTCTATTGATCAATATTGATCAAAAGGCACAAATGTGCTACAAAACAGGCTCGCAATAAAGGTTGAGCGCTGAAACAAGAAGCAACCAGCAAAATGGGCTAACTTGTCTAAACTACTAGTGCAAAACACATTGTATATATAGTACAACCATAATGGCGAGGAGCTAACTGCTACGTGATCAGTGATGACAGAATATGCTCCACAATCTACGCCATAACTGCAGGAGGTGGAGCTCTAATGGCCGGGAATCTTGGCCTCACCGCCTGTGCTTCTTGGATGACTTGACGGGCGGCTCCGTGGGCTTGCCGTCCGTGCATCTGCCTGAGTGCCTCTTGGTGTCCTTGGTAGTGGGCTCGGGCATGGATGACGTGCCCGTGTCCTTGCCTCTGTCCTTGTCCTTGGGCTCCTCCTTGTATAATAAAGTAAAGCCCTGTGGACTTGTCCACACGGCCAACACCCCCCTCCCCTCCACCAAAAAACACTTGATCTTTTGACAAAAGGATGGCAGCACTTCTTCAGGGGGAATTAAACCTTGCAAATTCTGACAAGTGTTGTGTGGGTGCGGCTTAGCAGAGTGGTCACATGCCACATTGGCTTTGAAAGTAATAGCCTCATCTGTGAAGAGTCCAAGCTCCTTTCGGCCTTAGTGCAGGAAGGAATTGGTGATGAAGTCCACAAAGCCTTGATGAGTAAGCGTGTTGGCATAGGCGCATTCAAACATCAAAGTGATATCCAGACCAAATTCTCGGCAATCTGCATTGGGGTTGCAGTAGAAAATGACACGGTCCCGTGCAGTTGCACACTTAAAGAGATCGATGAGAACATAACAATAGCCAGCTTGTCGATTGATCGAGGGATCTGGACTATATTTGGCACGGCGAACAAAGAGATCAAGGCCATAAATGGCATCCGCAGTAGACTTCCATCCTCTAGAATTTGACATGTACACCCAATTGTTGGTTGTATCTAGATCTGGATTCTCTTCCCAGGAGTATCTGCGTACAAAATGTGGATCCCAGAGGAAGGAAGGAAGGAAGGAAGGAAGGAAGTATATTTTAACGTCCACGGAGGCCAAAAGCCTATGAGACAGTACATGCTTTTACAGATCACACAGAAAACCCAAATCCAACAACAAAAAGCAGACAATGCAACTGTACAATGCACCCCTACTGCCGGGATGAAAAAACCCCACATGGGAGGAACATCAGGCCATCAAATTCCCTGTCCTAGAAGAGAGACCCTGGTGGCCGAGATCTGCAGAATGTAAGAACCCAACCGTGCCACCATGGGTGACGCGAGTAACTGATGTAGTGGTATGTCCGAACATCTGAGATCAGGATGGGCTGCTCGGACATTGGCATATGCCGGGCACTGCTGGAGGGCATGGTGCTCATCCTCCACCAGATGCATATCACAACACTGACATAACCTCAGATCAGCACTAATGCTAGGTGGTGTCCATCCAGCATGATAGTTTATCATGTCCGTCCATATTTCTCTGCGCCAATCGCTATGAACAGTCAGCTGGAGAGGGGGTGCACCAAGTTCAGCATACGCACTCTCTTCAAATCTGCCATTATTCACCCAGGCTGGCTGAGTAATATCATCATAAATAGCCAGAACATCAGCTGTGATCTGGCGACGCGGGTTTTGTAACGCTAGAAATGCCATTAAAGATTCAACACCGGACGGTTCCCATTCAGTGGGTGGAGTCTGTTCTTGCAAAAACTTCTGCAGGACTTTCAGAGTGCCAACATACTGGAGGTACAATTGGGCAAAGCCCAGCCCAGATGGGTCATTCATGAAGGCAATGATCTGTGCCACCATTTCTGGAATCCAAAGCTCCAATTCCCGTGCCAATTTAGGCATATACTGGGTTGTCATCAGTTCTGTCTGAGCAGGGTCCTGAAGACAACGATTTATGGAGTCAAGAGGCATAACAGGCTCCCTTAGTGGTGGAAGATCTTGAGGATTGGTGATAGTGAATTTTTGATAGTGATGGCCCAGATAAAAATCATGCATCACATACGCCAGTGGTGCAACGGCACGGAAGACAAAAGCATCTTCATCCTGTGGGGCCAGATGGCCATAAAGAATCAAGGCAGTGAGCGTGCCCTTGTCTTCAGCAGATAGTGCCGGCCAAAGACGCAAGAGATCTTCTGTTTGTAAATCAGCACTAATGTCGCCACCATGAGAAAGCCACTTAAGCAAAAACAAATGCTTACGGGTAAGGACATAAGCCTGGTAAGAACCAGGGACAGGAAAATCTTCAGGTAGATGAGTAGCTACCTCATAATATTTGGCAGAAAGAAGCTCATTCTGTTCTCCATATTGCTGCAAATCTTTGTGTTGATTGGTAAGAGCAAGAATCTTACGATCTTTATCTTCCAAGGCCTTCTTATAATACTTGGAGCTTCCACGGTGGGAGGCTCCAGCTAGTGATGCCGTGGGCGTGGCCTGTTTGAGTTGGGCTATTTGGACTTCAGCAGCAGTCTTAGAAATCTGCAGTGCCTCCATTTGGCCTTGCAAGACTTGGATCTGATTTTGCAAGGGGCCTAGCTGGATTTCAAGGGCAGTGGCAAGCTGCAGTGTCTGAACATGAGAATGCTGAAGCTCTTGATGGAAAACCTGTGCCTTATTCCAATTGTCCTGTACACTATGCAAGGTCTCCATTTGAGTAGTGAGCTGTGTCTCACATTCTCACTTTGAACAGTGGCCAGCTGGGATTGAACTTGTGCATGGGCCTCTATGGTAACCGCCAGTTCCTCACGAAGAGTGAGAACCTGTGAATGATTCCGTTGATCAGATTCCTCAATGTGAGCAAGCTTAATACGAAGTTCCGGGAGTTTCCGTAGCTTCAAATCGGCAGCATCCAGATCAGTTGTGATGCTAGCAAGCAGTTGCTCACACTGTTCAGGAAGATCCACAACAAATCCTTGACAGAACTGTTGGACGGTATATATAGCGACACGGGCCGGTAGCAGTGGCGCGTCACCGTGGCGGTTACGTGAACTGGAAGAGTGCTGATGTTCAGCAGTTTCAGAGCATGGTCGTCGCGCAGTGTCTGACTCTACATTAATGACTTGAGAGGCCACAATGGGCCGTGGCGCCGCAGGCACTATGGGCTCAGCAATGGCAGTAGTTGCTGCATCAGGGGGCACAACAGGTGCCTCTGGAAGTGGAGGAGGCAGTGGTCCAACTGAATGAACTTCCTCACTGCCTGCACCTTCGAATGCTCCAATAATCTGAGGTATTGTGGTGCGTAATTGAGAGGGTGAAGGCTGCTCATGAGCCTGGTCCTGTGGAGGGATATAAAAATTAATAATTTATTGGAAGTGACCAGCAATAGACACTGTCTTCTTCTGAATGGGGTTTTTCCTTAGGTCCTTAATAGCATCAATGATCCTGTGCATCAGGATGTCTGTCCAATTGATGGAGAGCTAGGAATAAATGGCAACCTGAGCAGGATTATAGAAAAACCTGTTGATACTGGTATTGGAAGTCGGTTGTCCAAGAAAGTGTCTCCACAGAAACTTTAGGAACCCTGGGTTGGGGTCAGGAAGCGTAGTGAGCTTCATAGTTGGATTATAAGGGGCAACCGAAAACTGGGTTATATCATACTTCTCAAAAACATGAGAACCAAGCCCGTCTAAGCATTCTGGTAACTTAAAGACTTGCCGCAAGATATCCTTAGAAATTTGAAGAACTTTTCCGGAAACAACTGTAGAAATAGTATTACCTGCTTGGGAAAGACCAGCAATGAATTCACAGATCTTCTCCGTATGCAACAGGGGATCCTCCAAGTTGACAAAGGCGGAAAGCTTCAATCGCTCAAGCAAGTCAACATCAGATTGTGTAAGTTTGTTCGCATGGCTGGCGGGGGCAAAATCTAAGGCTTGTAACTCTGCAGGTGCGCGAGGAACAAAGACAATTTGTCGGCTAAAAGAAGCCATAGCTGCAGATCAAAGGAAAAAGAACCGGAGACGAAAAGGATCAAGGGGCACGAATGGAGAAACGAAAGAGACGATAGGGTTTGCGCCTTTTGAAAGAGATGTTCTTATAGACGCACAGCCGAAGAATTACAACCCTTCAGTGGTGCCAGATGGCAAAAATCCAGAAGGTGACGTTTGGGGCTGCATGCCTTAACGGATGTAAAAGAGATTAAAGCTCAAATAGTTGAGATCAGTTGATCCAACGGTGAGGATACGCTGTCGTGAAGGCCAAGCCGTAATAATGAGAATTACTGGTACGAAGAGCCGTTTTCAGGCGCAATTAAGAAAGGCAACTCGATAAAGTGAGGAATAATACGCCGTAGATTTTCTGCTGAGTACGGAAATATTTGCAGAAGTTGGCAGATGCCACCGAATATTCTCATAATTAAGCACGGCGGTTGCGTTGGCCAGCAAGGCAGTCGGTGAGCCTATAAAAGGCAACACTTCGGCTCAGTTGAGCACCAGTTCGCCAAGCAATTCCTGCGCCATCTGCTGCTGCATTTCTGTTTTTCTGCTCCCGTATTTTGCATGGAGTGGCTGACCTGCAAGAAGGACTGGGCGGACCTCTTTCGTTTGAAAACTGGGGCATACCTATGGATGGTTGGCTGGCCGGACGTGTTGAGGATCCAGAGGATGAGAGGGATATGCCCATTGAAGTGATCCTGCATCTGGACTATGACTGGTCGACAGGGTATTACAATATCCTTCGTGTTGCAATGGCGCCCCACCATGATCTGCATGCGGGCGAGTATAAGTGGAAGGAAGCTGAATTCTATGAGCCTGCCGTGGTTCGCAAATGGACCCGGAAATACTGAAGTGTACATAATGTAAATAGATAGCACTATGTAGAAATATTTTGGGAGATGTAATCTTTCTGCGCAATAATATAAAACAAGTTTTTGAAACTCTAAGTGTCTTCTTGTGAATCTGCGTCTGAATTGTCATATTTGTTGAAATCTTTCTCTGTATGAATGTCTTCAATCGAAACCCATTAACAAGTGAAGGTAATGGAGTTCCATCTAAGTCACTTAACTAGAAAACACCAGGTTTCACAACTTCATCGATTTGATAGGGTCCAAGCCACCGAAATTTCAACTTTCCTGGATGATTCTTGTATCTGGAGTCATACAGTAGAACCAAATCACCTTTGTTGAATTTTTTCTTGAGCAACTTCTCATCATGCCAACATTTAGTTAGCTGTTTGCCCGTAAGAACTCTGAGATAGGCATCACGCCTTAATTCATCCAATTTTTCCAGTTGGAAAACTCGTTCCTTCAGTGTTGCAGGAGGGTCATGCATCGTGGCTATCTGAAACTTGAGGGATGGTAACACATACTCAAACGGCATGAGTGCCTCTTGACCATACACAAGGCGAAAAGGAGTCTGTCCGGTGGAAACCTTATATGTGGTGTTATAAGCCCATAACACCGTGGGTAACTTCTCATGCCAATCTTTGCGGGATGCGTCACAGATCTTCTTCAAAATATTGAGTAGTGTTTTGTTAGTGCTTTCATCAAGTCCAGTACCTTGAGGATAGTAGGGCGTGCTTTTCCGGTGATGGATCTGAAGATAGTCAGTGAGCTCCTTAATAGTGCTATTGACAAAATGCACTCCACGGTCACTAAGTAGCTCAGTGGGTAACCCAAATCTAGTGATAATCTGAGTATACAATTACACGTGTCGTGCTTGCTGCCGTGTTATCAGGCAACACACAAGCCTCAGCCCATTTAGTAGCATAATCAGTGAGAACCAAAATATACCGTGCTCGTGAGCCATTGGCAGGAGGATCAATGGGACAAATAAAATCCATTTCCCATTCGCTGAAGGAAGTGGACGTGGCAACAGGAGTCAAAGGAAAAGCATCATGTGGGTCTTCCTACCCTTTGATAGACATCACAAGTCCGGGCGTGAGCGTGAGCATCCTTGAATAAAGTGGGCCAATAGTATCCAACAAGCAATATCTTTCTGACCGTGGCATCTCCAGCAAAGTGTCCACTGCCAAGTCCTTCATGAGCTTGCTTCACAATATCTGGGATCTCATGAGGGAGAACACAACGTCTCAAAACCATATCTTTCCCTCGTTTATAGAGATGTCCAGAAATCATAGTGTAGTCCCTAACTTCTCTTAGGAACTGTTGACGGCGTGCCTTAAGCTTGTCTTGGGAGAGAGTGGGATCCTCCGCAGGTAGTGCGCCCGTCAATAAATACTGTTGATAGTCATGGAACCAGTGAGGCGTGGCCGTGACTAGAAATAGTGGTGCATCCGGAAATGCATCCGATACTCCTGAAGAAGGATCATCAGTGTGGATCCGTGAGAGATAATCAGGTACGATATGGGATTTTCCAGGTTTGTGGATGATCTCAACAAGGGGCAAACTCTTGCAGAAGCAGTACCCAACGAGCAATTTGGCCAGTTGGCGTGGTCTTGTTGATCAAGTACAAGAGTGCTTGGTGGTCCACAAGAACTTGATCTGACTGCCAAGAAGATAGTGACGGGACCTTTTTATACAGAAGATGAGTCCCAAGGCCTCACATTCCGTGGCAGAGTAATTCTTCTCAGCTGAGTTCAGCTTCCTACTTGCAAACCGAATAGGACAAGCAAGTCCTTTTTCATACTCTTGAGAGAGAACAACACCTATTGCAAATGCAGAGACATCGACATGAACGTGAAACGGCTTATCCCATTGAGGAGGAACAAGCACGGGGGCCTGAATAACTCCTTGAAGGCAGCATCAGCCTGGGGAGTCCACGTCCAGTTGGACTCATCTCCAGTGAGCTTATGAATGGGGTCAACCTTCGCTGCAAGCCTTGGAATAGAAGTGGAGTAATAGTTCACCTTACCCAAAAAGGATCGAGTCTCCTTGATGTTGATTGGAGCTTGACCCTTAAGAACACAGCTGATCTTGGTCGGATCAGTGGTTATACCGTGACGGCTCACTACTTGCCCAAGAAGCACGCCAGAAGAGACACAGAACGTGCATTTCTCTGGATTGAGACTGATACCAGATTCGTCACACTTCCAAAAGACCAACTCCAACTTAGAAAGATGAGAATCCATAGTGCTGTAAGCAGAGAAATCATGTTGGAAAATCTGCAAAAAGGGATCTTGTTGCATGAAGTCCTGGAAAACAGAGAGCATAATGCGCTGAAACATGGACGGTGAGTTTGATAACCCAAATGGCACCACTTTGTAGGCAAAAGTGCCCCATGACGTAGTGAAGGTGGTCTTCAACTGATCCTCCGGTCGGATAGAGATCTGATTGTATCCTGAAAAACCATCCATGAAGGAATACATTTCATGGCCTACAACGGCTTCTAGAACTTGATCAGTGAAGGGGAGCAAAAAGTGATCACGCTACGTGGCCAAATTGAGTTTCCTGTTATCCGCGCAGACGCGTATCTTGCCGTTATGTTTCAACGCAATAACAATGGGGCTCAGCCATTCAGAATGTTTGACCTCGTAAATCAACCCTGCCTCTAAAAGCTTGTCAATTTTTGCCTTCACGCAGTCACTATAATTTCGGTTGAGCCTGTACTATCGTTGCTAGATGGGGCGAGCATCGGGCTTAGTGGGAATAGTGAGTTCCCCTAGCTCCTTCTTAATGCCACGCAGATCCTTATATCTCCAGACAAAAATATGCTTGAACTTCTTAAAGAGAGCAATAACTCAGGGAGTCCAGCAGCAATACGAATGGGCTGCTTAGTGCCAAGATCCACTATTTCAACTTCAGGGGTCAGAATGTGGGGACCCACATCGTTTTCAGTGACAGTGTGAGCTGATGGAGACACTACAACTGGCGGCTCAGCACTAACCGTGTGAAAGAACAAAGGGGGTCGCACTTCCTCAGTGTCCTTCGAGGGAGACGGATCAACAGGGGCCTCCACAGTTGTGGGTTCAGTGACAGGAGCACTTGTCTCCGTGGAAAGGAGGGGCTCCACATTCTGGGTGGAAGTGGCCAAGGCACTTATCTCCGTGGAAGGGAGGGGCTCCAGGTCCTCTTCATCCAACAGGTCCACAGTATTTACCATGTGGCAGGGTGTCAAATAGGGATCTATCAGTGCAGCCACTGCTTCATCATTGTCCAGAGTCATATCACTCCAAGGATCAGCATATTCTGGATAAGAAGATAACGGCAAGCCCGCAGGGGGAGCCTGCACTTGAAAAGTGTTATGGACAGCCTCATCATCACTATCCGAGAGTGATGGTTCTGCATTGTCAACAGAGATCAATTGACCTGTTTCCAGATCCATAGTGGCAGTCAAATGACCGTCAGTGATGACCAGTTGATCATTTGCCCAATAGTGGATGCTTTTGACTTGGCGCAAAAACGGCCTGCCCACTAGCATCTCATAATCACCAGGATCTTCATCAACTTTCCGTACACCAAACTCAAGGTTGAAGGTGAGATCACCAATACTGATATTCATCTTGGGAGGGTCACAACCTGAGGTCGTGTGATATGGCCACTCGCTAACTTGATATCATATGGTGCCTTATACAACTGTTTAATCCCGAGCTGGCGCTGTAACTTATCAGTGATGAGATTAACAGCACTTCCACCATCAATTTGAACATGGTTGACCGGCTGACTGCCCACCATCACATGAACTGTGGGAGTGGAGGTAGCAACAGCTCCAACAAGCACAGTGGGTAGTGGCAGTTGCTCACGGAGAGCCGGACAAAGCTTCAGAATAATGGTGAGACTCAAGGGAATCTTGATCTTGGCAAGTTCCTCTTGCAACTCTAACGACACATGAGACAGTGGATTCACAGAGTCCATTGGTGCAGCTTCCATGGGGAGTGAGGCAGAAACTTCCTTCAAGAGCTCAACTTCGGCTGATATATTCGGGTACTTACCCTTTCTAGAAGAGCGTGGAGCAGGTGTCGAAGGACCAGGTTCTCCTGCTGGTTCAGCACGTTTCTGAGCTCGGGTAGTGGCATGAACATTCGCAAGAGCACGACCCTCAGCTTGTTCCATGAGATGGAGAACGCTCTCAGGGAGCTTGGGCATCACGTGAGGCATCAACTTCTCCTTATTTGGGGCAAAGTGGACAGTCTTAGTGTGGGGTATCACATCCGCAGCGAACGAAGGCTGGGTGTCATGGGGAGAAAGAACATAAGGGCGTGAGCCCTGTGCTTGACGTGCCACTATACCAACCCAATTTGAAGACTAAGTGGGCTGGATTGCACCGTGATTTCTTGTTGTGCTTGTTGATCAGGCTGCTGTCGACCTTGTTGATTCCTGTTTCTATTGTATCGTGGGGGTCTGGTGCTACGAGGAGGTGGTCCTTATTTACCATTAGCCACCCACATCTGATAGGCTGTGAGTCGAACAGAAGCATACTGATTAGTTCCCGGAAGTTGTACCTGAACTTGAGGTAACTGCGGACAAGTGGCTGTAGTGTGACCAATTTCATCACATTGGTAACACTTGATCTGTTTCTGATTCTAATTCTGCTGACTTTGTTGTTGATTCTACTGCGATTGAGTCATCTGAACTTGATACACCACCTTCTACTGAAAAGGCGTGGGGTTGGGTTGAGTACACTGGTCTGTGTTGTGTGTGGTGAGATTGCAGCGCTTGCAAAAGTACTGTCATGTGCCTTTATTGCACTCATTGGCCAAATGGCCTTGGTACTTGCAAGCGTGGCACCAGATTTGGGATCGTTGTTGCTGGCGCGGCTCAAGAGAATTCTGAGGTACAAACACAGCGTGCAGCAAAGAGTCGTTACGTTCTGCAACATGAACTGAGTGATTCACTAACTCAATAGCCTGCTCCAGTGAAGCGGGCCGTAAATACTCAGTCATGACTCTAATGGAAGGAGGCAGTCCTTGTAGAAACCAGACAAGGATCTGGCTTTGAGTGGGGTATTCTTTCAGCTTGCCAACCAAGATCAGCATGCGGTCTGCAAAATCCCTTGCTGTCTCACGAGGTATCTGACGAAGATCATTGAGTTCCTTTAAGAGCTGCTGGTCATCAGCAAGTGACGAATAGTGTTCAATGAAAGCTTTCTTCATAGCATCCTAATCTTCCTTCCAGTGACTTTTATTGGCCATAAACCACTAATGAGGGGCACCTTTGTGTCATGAACCTACGAAAACTGAGCAAAGAACAAAGCGAAGAACAAGGAAATACAAGAGAGATACCAAAATAATCTGATATATTAATAAATGAATCTGGAGTA
>JAANSK020282380.1:0-10939 GCA_011763485.2 Isoetes engelmannii | reverse complement strand
AATTTTGACTTATCCTTTGTATGCCATTCAAAAGAAAGCTTCTGACTATAGTGGATCTTTGATCCTTTATTTTTTTAGTCCAAGCTTTCTGAAGCTATTCCAGGTACGAGATGAGAGGTAAAATGTGCCAATGTAAAAGAGATGTCTGAACTTTAATGAACTGAGCAGTTGAAGACATTATTTTACGGATTACCATAATTGCAAGGTATGAGCAGCACAATCAAGACAATATAATATTAGATAAGGTTACGTCCCTGAGTATTTTGAAGACATGTGGCTCTCTAGGTGCAAGAACACGACTCAGTGGGAAAAAAATTGTGACAATTGAATGTATTGCAATATTTCTGCTGTCGCACCTGCCATACGTTTATATAGGATCGGAGCAGATTGTAAAGTCATGATATAGAATCGAGTGTTTAAAGATTATGCTCTAGGCTGATATTGTACATCACATGATATAATAAACTCGGCATGTAAATATGTTTCCGGTTTGTGCATTACAGGATATGGAGGCTCTTCCATCTTATTTTATTTTTGCATAAGATTTTATAAGTGAATAAATTGAAGGAGGTATGTAGAACGCTGAGATGTTTTTAGAACTGAGATGCACATTCTAAATTTTGCTTGAGATGTGCAACTTTCCACTTTATCCTAACCTGTATAAATATGATATTGTACAGAAATGGTCATTTGGTAACATAACTTTTGCACTTATAAGTGGATGTGATGTTTTGGATGTTACAATACAACAAAACCAGTTGTGGGCTAAAAGTTTGAGCCATTCTTTATGACAAAACGCTCAAGTTGACAGAAATGGTCATTTGGTAACATTGCTTTTGCATTTATAAGTGGACCTGATGTTCTGGTTATTAAATGCAACAAAACCAGTTGTGGACAAAAAGATTGAGCCATTCTTTCTGACAAATGCTTTCTATCGATTGGATTTGACATATTTTTACAATACACATGGGTCTCAACTGGCTGTACCGACTTTCAAAAGTCAAGTACTTGCATATGAAAACCAAACTTTTAATATAGAAGGGAAAATTTTGGTGCAGCCAGCAGTATGGGAGAAGAAAGAACTCGGGTGGAGATTTGGCTACACTAACATTATTTTATATTGGCGTTACATGTGCTGGAAAACTTTGAAATTGATATATCTCTAATGCAAAAGGAAGTCTCGCTTAGCTGTTTCTATTATGGTATTGGAACCAACATATTGAATTGCGCAAGTAAATATGAAGATCAAACATTTCTTAAGGCATCACTCCTTTGATCTTGCAAGTTTCAACATGGTTGATCCCGCTAAAAGAAACACTGCAATGTTAACTAATACTGGATGGACAACAATGAGATGGAAAGCTGATAAATGTTTACAATTTTGATCCTAAGGGCATAGTATTTATGTTGGTGGTATATATCATCGTGATGCAATGATGCAGGTGTTTGGATTATGCACTGCTACTTTGATGCCCATGTGAGTTGGAGAATGGAGATTGTCTTTCAATTCACTAGAAATAATATAATAATATTACTGTCATTGATCAGTATATTGATTTGTTCTCTTTGTTGTTGATATTTTTGCTTCTGTTTATCAAATTGATATCAGAGCCATAGATCTAGCTATCAATTTGGTACTCAATGTCATGGGGTTCACCTCTATTATAACAATGTAGGGTTTACATGCCATCAACATCAAAGGTATACCACAGTGTTCCGGCTCAATAACCCACCGAAACTGCTGTTGACTCAATCATAAGAATGCAGGGTTTGTCTACTATGGCATTATATCATGTCAAAAAACACTATAGCTAATTGAAGCTCTTCAGGATTTAATAGACTTCTTGCCGATGGTTTCATTGTTCAACTTAGTTCACAAAGCAACTTCAAAACAACCCAGCATCCGTGAACTTTCTCCAATGTTCATCCTATATTGCAAATCAAAATTTCTCCATGAATTTAGAGCCCAACAACAATAGGGCAATTCTTCTATTCTTAACAATGTTCCTAGCTATCTGGTAGAATTTTCTTGAACTTTTTCCAATGTTCATACTATGTTGCACATCAAAATTCCTCCATCAATTTAAAGCCCAACAACAATTAGGCAATTCTTCTATTCTTAAGAATGTTCCTAGCTCTCTGGTAGAATTTTCTAAATGATCTGATAGAGGCCAGATTTCATGTTGGGCATCATTATTACTGTAGTTATTCTCATTGCGGTCGAAACATTACATGCTCCCAATTTATGCCCAGCAACGCTGGGCACCGTTACTAGTCTTTTCTAATTTCCTCCACCGTAGATGGAGATATGATTGAAAGCCTACTCACATGCAGTTGGAAATGAAACATCCATTGCAGTGAAGGCACTGTGTAACAATGAGTAGGAAAAGGCAACCGTGATTCATCCATATGCACCAATCTATTATAGGAAACAAGCGTTTGATATAATGTTTCAGCTTCAAGTGGAATCATACCTACTTCAGCTAGCATCATTTTGTATGGGTTTGAACCTTAACTCCTAGCTCATGCCATAAAAATAAATTAAAGTAAATTAAATTACATTAAATAAATATAATATAGATTTGTGTAGGGGCCAACTATCGCACCATAATGGTCAGCTCGCTCTTTGCGAAGCTCCTGGCTACAATTATTGAGCACCGCACCACCATGTGGGCAGAGGACTCGGGGGTTCGGGCTCTCACCCAGGCGGGCTTCCGACCAGGGCATTCCACTATTGATCATTTGTTCACGCTGCGAGCCATCATAAAGGACAGGAGGAACCGTTGCCAGGACCTCTACTGTTGCTTTGTGGACTTCGCGAAGGCCTTTGACACGGTCCCCCGCGATAAGCTGTGGGCCAGGCTGCAAGGGCTCGGCACGCCACTGGACTTGCAAAATACGGTCTACAGGCTATACAAGACATGCTCTGGGTGCCTGACACCCACAGGGCAGTTGGTGCATAGCAGTATTGGGGTGCGCCAAGGGTGCCCCTCTCGCCCACCTTGTTCGGCCTCTACATTGACCAGTTGGAGCCGTGGATGGCATAGCACGGTGGAGGAGGCACTCCACTGGTGCACCATGTCATCAAGCAGCTGATCTACGTCGACAACGTTGATCGGCGGAGGTTGACTGACGCTCACACCGCAGAGGACATGCAGCATCATCTGGATGCGCTAGCCGGTCTCTGCCAGCACACCGGCATGCGAATTAACCTCGCGAAGACCAAGGTCCTTTTGATCTCATCCTCCCGGCCAGGGAGAACCAGTAGAGGTCGCTGCCACATAGAAGTATTTGGGCATAGAGTTCTCCACCATCATGCACTGGGATACCTGCATCCAATTGCGGGTGGCGGCTGGTTGGAAGGCCTTGCACGCCATGCAAAACAGCAGTTACCAGGCAGAGTTGTACGCCTGGGAGCACCAGGCCCACCTCTTTAAGGCCATGGTAGAGCCAGTTCTCCTCTACGGAGTAGAAGTTTGGGGTTTGGTCATCTCTGCACGCCCTCGGAGTAAAGCAGACGGTGCCATATCAGATCCTGCTCCAGGAGACATGTTTTTTTCCCGTCAGAGAGCGGCCATGTGTCCTCACCTGCTATATTTCCAAAAGGTAGCCCCGATGGACGAAGATCGACTGCCAAGATTAGTCGTGGCAGTCGCAATGAGTCCGTAACGCCTCAAAACCTGCTGGAAAGACAAGCAGGTGCAGTGGTTGTCCCAGTGGCATGTCCAGGCACAAGGTGCATACGAGTTCAGACGGAGAAGGATCACGACGAGCTGAAAGCCTACCTGGACACCTGCTTCTTTGGCAAGCTCTGGGACGTTGAGGCCCTGGCTGGCACAGGTCAAGCTCGAGCATTATAGAGAGCAAGTGAATCCCACGCTCAAGTGGGGGCCCCAGCAATACCTCCTCACCCCTCTTTCCATGAAAAAGCGAAGGCTCATCGCCTCCATACGAACAGGGGGACACCAACTCCGCATTGAAACTGGGCGATGGGCAAGGGAAGCGTGGGAGGACCTGTCAGTACTGCCGCCAGGGGGTCCTTGAGGACGAGTGCCATGCCCTGCAGACCTGCCCCTCTTATGAACAGATCAGAGTACGGTACCCGCAATTAGTGGTACCCGGACAGGCACTCCATCTCCTGCTCAACACTGACGCGGTGGGAACTCTTGGATCATATCTCCAGGAAGTTCTTGACGAACGCCATCGGCTCTGCCCCACTTCCCTGTGAGGGTCTCCACTTTGATTGCTCAACTGGGGGGTGCCACCCCTTTGTTTTGTATGTACCAGCAAGCGCATTGCCACCACGATTTTTCTCCGTAAGGGTTTTTTCACCCAAATCGAAGGACACAGGGTTACATGATTTGTATTTTCTTACGGTTCAAGGAAATTGAACAACATGCCATCATCTCCAACATAATCCAACATCCTCATGCTACTCCCCAAAAAGTTGCCATAGACTCTCTGAAATAATTATGAATTAGAGGAGGATTTAAAGCAAGCTATGATGGTGGTCTCAAAAGTGTTTGGGGCCTCGTAGCATTATCAAAAATTGCAGAAATGGTAAGAATTAAATATGGCAACAGCAAAGTAGCATCACTTGCAATTGCAAAATCCATTGTGTAAATGAGCATTTCATTAGCAAACAAGAGTGCCTTGTGTTCTCCACCATGTCACCTAACTAAACAAATACATCTCACTTTCTTCAAATTGTGGCACAGTATGGCAATACGACTATGATACTGGCTTTATGATGCTAAATTCATATATTTTGGACCATAATAGGACAGTATGCAGATAATTTACTACCATGTGTTACGAACTTAAGTTAGGCCCTGGGTCATAAGTCATATGTTGTGAACATATGTTGGTCCCTAGGTCATATAGGACCATTAAGCTTAAGGATTAGAGGCTTAAGGGACAAGTGGCATAAGGAGGTGTCACGAGTCAACATGCATGCATGCATATGCGTGGCGGCATACCACAAGAGTGGGTACCCTATATAAGAGATCAGGGATATCAAGGAGAGAACACCATGGAGAATCGTTCTAGGAACGATTGGAGATTGCGCTATGCAGTAGGGATGATCCGGGGGATCAACGCGTTTCTGGCGTGGGGAGTCCCGGGAACTCGAGGAGTGGGGAACTCAGGGGGTTCATGGTAGCCAGATTCGGCCTCTTCCATGGTGGTTTAACATTAGTTGTTACACCATGAGCCAGTTTTAAAATTTCTGGCATAGCCGTGTCAGGCTTGCTGCAAATCGAGAATAGGTTTGGCTTAATTTGAAAAGGTAATGCCATGTGATTCTGCATATTTTTTCCAGCTGCAAGTGAGGAGAAAAATTCATACCAGCCATCATTTGAGAGAAATATAGGAGGCTCTGCCTTATGTAATAATGTAATATGGCAGATGCAAATCATGGTGTTGCCATATCTCATCCAACTATCATCCATTTCTGTGTTGTAGTAGTATTTCTGACAGGCCAGCCATCTCTAATCTAAAAATCACAAAGAAGATCGATGCAAGCAAACAAAATAGGATGGAAGAAAATAAGATCCCATGTAGAAATTAGAATAGATAGTTAGAATGGCACGTTAAAAGGGAGCTATGCTTGTTGTGGTAAGTAGATCCACCTTCGCATGTTTGCATGTGGTTTTGATTGTCCAAATTCAATTGCTTGAGATATGTTCTGAAGAAAAAGAACTGGTATATTAATCATCGATGAAGCAACTGACAAACTGACGTGGGAAACATAGCCAAGAGAGGTCAATTGCTGTCATCAATCATTACACTACTGTAACTGTAAACAAAGACATAAATTATACACTATACCGTATGCATGGTCGATAGCCTATAAATATATTTTGATGTATTGACGACTTTGACAAAGGGAAATCAAGCCAACAACCATTAATTGATAACAGAAATGTTGCAGAGCATGTGCTATATGCAAATCACAGAAAAAACAGGAATTTGATACCTAGAGCTCTAACGGCTTTATGCACAAATAAATACCCGTGAAACCTTGGGTCGATTGAGTAGGGAGAAAAACATCACTACGCAGTTGTGTTCTTCAGTCACGGCCTGCACAACCAATCTTACAAGCAGACAACTGCAGCTTCATCAGCCCTACTGCTCAAGTGATCGCTTCTCCCTCAATCCAGCTCTAGAACTGGACTTGATAGCTCTGTAGCAAAGAAAATAAAGGGCTTGGAAGCTTGAAAGAAATGAAGGCAGATTTTCATCAATTTTTCTATTTTCGTGGCCGTTGATGCAGTGCTGGAATATTCACATGGCTCTCCAACGAGTCACAAAGTTGCTGAAAAATGGCTCTCCAAGGAGTCACAAAGTTTGCTGAAAAATTCCCTGTTTTTGCATTGTTAATATACTTAAACTTGTTTTTCAACAATACAAATGAAAAAAAAAAGCAACCGAACCTTATAGGTAGTTGTTAAGTCTGTGCGGTCCAGAGACAAAGAAATTAATACATGTACTGCATATTTGGCCTGTCTACAATCTCCCTCAAAACACAATCTCTTGAGCATACCTATAATATCTTGTCACAAGGCTTGGCTGCACACAAGAATCATGTATTAACATTTCAAAGCATAAAGACAACAAGACCACATGATACCAAGCCCATTTGCATCAACAATAGAAGCGCAATAAAACTAGGGGCAAAATGGAATTCTCAAGTAAACTAACTTCTATCATGGATGAAGTATTTTTGAACTATTCATCAAATGACCTAAACTATTTGATAGGTAAAATTGCTCTGAATAATCAGGTGCCATACTCGCAAGGTAGCAGTCTCTGCTCATGATTGAAACTTCCTAGTCGTTTATATATAATCAGCTAGAGGAACTTTTTTACACGGCAAATACAAACCCTGTTGCTGAAGTTATAACGTTCTTGTTCCTTAAATACTAGGCCATATATGTTGCCTAGAAAGTGACCATTAGCATTAAGTGCTCAGACAGTAGTTAGACCTGGAATTTCTTTCTGCAGCTGAATTGGAGGAAACTTGATGCCCAACTTCTTCTGGTCATCTTCATCACAACTTGATGATGAGCAGATGAAATCTAGTGACTTCTTATTTCTCTTACTCTTCCATGGGTTATGGTCCTCTTCATTTGCTTCCTTCTTCAGACTTTTGCTTAAATGAGGGTGAGAGCCTTGTAATTGGAGAAAATTCCATTTTTTCTAACTTATGCTCAAAAAATCCTGAAACAGATGCATCCCTTTCTTGGACTGCATAGTTAATGGATGCCTTTTTGGGTGTTTTTTCTTCTGGGGTTCCAAGTGCCTCGAGAAGAAAATATGCTACAATTTGAAAGCCATACATTGGTTTGCCTAGTTCAGATCCATTAGTTCATACATGAAATGCTCTTTTATGCTGCACAGACAAAATCAACCCATGCACACCCCATAATACTTCCCCTTGAACAGATAGTTGATTCATATCATGTCACACATGTCAGAAATCAAATATTCTGAGCACTAACCTATGGAGGCAAAATCGAAGTTTAATAGCAAGCATAACAAGCTTGCTTACCCTCTTATACGTGTCAAGTTTTGAGACATATAATGCCTCGCTTTAGAGAATATGTCAACGACATTCTCCATAAAAGAAGCATTGCCCTTATGACATAACAGCTCTAACAGATCTGCCTCCGTTCCATCCACTAGCAAGGGGAAGAATCCGACAATAAGTCGGGGACCTGTTTCTTTATGAAAGCAAGCCAATCACATTGTTCATCTGCACCATATTTATAACCATGATCGAAGGAGGGGGGTCCCGGATTTGCTGTGCCTCTAGCACGTCTCTCAGCTGGGTTGAAACTCAAGATAAACCCAAAAGGAAAAAGACGAACTAACGCGAAAGGGAAAAGCTGGGCGAATTGTGGGAAGCTATGGATATAATGCACCATGACAGATTCAGACACAGGAGGCCAAAATTGGCCTCAGAAAAGAAGCGATGTAAACCATAGCCACCATCGTCGGAGAAGAGGGAAATAATTTTCAAGGATTATCTATTTTTCATGACCATCAGATTGGAAAATAAGAGATCTGATGGCTGTAATTAAAAATCGATAATGCGGCTGAACACGTGAATAGGCTAGAATTGCGGGGTTTGGGTGACCTCGGGTTAGGCAACCCTGCTAAATAAAAAAAAACTATTTAAGATTACTTCCTAATACTACTAGTTTTGCAGCATTTTACTTAATATCACACAACACAACATTAAAATTATAGTAAACTTATGTAAACACGAATATATATTGAATATAAAGCCGAGATGAATTTGTCCAACCTTACTGACCAGCGCAAAATGTTGATACAATAATATTACGATATATCAAAGCCTGCATGACCATTAAGAATTTAACAAATTCCACTATCACTGATTTGCACCACAATCGCACCTGAATCTTAGAACTGATGAACAACTAAGGCATAATCAAAGGCAAAAGACACCACTTTGAATAAGGAACTAGAAATGCCTATATTTAATAAGGACGGTTATCATGCACATGAATAAAAGTGGGTTCTCGGAGTAACCTCAAATTAGACCTTATTCTTTAGGTTCACAGAGCTTAATTCCATGTGCTGATAAAAAAAAAAAGTTGATACTGAAAAAAATTATTATAATTTTAAAGGGAAGTAAAAAGAACTTAAGCTTTATCAGCAACTTGAACGACCAATCTGCCCACTAAAAGGGAAGTCTCATAGACATAATGATGATTTATACATTCAGTCTGCATATAACGAGACAAGATTCACCCATCAGCAATAAAACCTACTATTGCAATCCCTATATGTTTATCTGAGACTTGTCCGCCTGTCGTATAATAGTACACTCCGATAACGGAATGTTGCTGCTGCTCAGGCAAACAAGCACAAATGCCCAATGATGGTGAATATGTTTGGGGATTGGTAAACGCTGCAGCTAAGCTAATGCTATGTGAAAGATGCTTAAGTTACAGCTCTGATACGTTGGACACATATAATGGATAGAGAACATATCATTTTCGATCTGATAGGTTTTGGATGTTCTAGTTCGTTGAACTGTAGTGGAAAGAAGAAGCGAAGTTTTTTCTAATAACTCAAATGCGCTCTCTTCAAGTCTTTGATGCTTAGAGGGCAGCTTCTAGTGCATATCTCAAGTTTGTCCAACCACCAAAATATCCAGGGAGGTATCAAACAAATAAAAACTTACATCTGATCACTACATGGAAAGGTCTTGGAGAGATCAATATAATTTGGTTTTTTTCCTTTTGTTTGATTTGCCCTTTACTTCCCTGTCAAAGCAAGAGTGTCAGAACACTCACAAATACACCATGGGTATGGTGCATCCTAGCTATTACCTTACTAAGTAATGGCTCGTGGCTTCTCTCTCACTATGCAATGGCTCTGAGTTCCGACAAGATCAAAAGTAGAGCAACAAAACACACACAATGCCAAAAGCATTTCACCAATTGAATTAACCCCCCAAAACGAAAAAAGTATTTTTATGCTCGAGGAAGAAGAGAATTTTATGCTTGAGAAGATGTCTGATGCCTCCAGCAAACAATGGCTAGTCACATTCAGTGTAGACTCTCTCGAAGGCGATTTGGACTCCCACCCATTCGGTGCCAGTTTTATTGCAAATTTACAATTTCCAGCTAGAATAATTATATGGAAATTTTTGTAGGTTTGGCAGAGGATTGCACTTGCATCTTAGAACTGTATGTACAGTGTGCTTTGTATCTTGATGTTCTTTTTGAACTTCCAACAAGAACAAGGTAATCTTGAAAACTAGCAGCTTGTATTGGATGGAAAATAATGCATAGCATTTTATTTCAGCTATACAGGGTGTTGGATGATGTCCTCTTGCGGGCTTGGGTTTGAAAAACCATATAAATGGAATGAACCTATTTCTATTTGTTCAAAATATAGAGATCTTAGAGCGAATGCCACACTTGCATTCTCGGGTGAAATTCATATGACCTAGTCTCTTCTGTTCAAAGATGGTGATTGGCATATGTTAGTTGATTGCATCATCTGTTACAAGTTTGGTTTGGGGGAAACACCATCCCCTGTAGGAGGCAAAAAAAGATTCAAATGATATTGTGTAGTTCAGATATGTACCACAGGGGATTCACCTATATATATTTTGGACATGGCATCTGCAATCCTAGGGTCATAAAAAAATCCTATATCTACCACTCTTCACAACAAAAAAGCCTTCTCATATATCCCAGTCATCTCCAATATTTATAGCCCATAAAGTATTTCTACATGCCCCATATTTCTTAAACCATAACATTATTTAATTCACTGATCTAGTGAAAATGTTATTTATATGCTATTAGAAACAAGAATCTGGATAATAATAAAGAAACCTTTGTGTATCTCCTACGCAACCAAGGAAAAATATGTGTATTTTTTGGAGTACATATACGTACGCAGTTACTAATAAGAAAATCCATTTCTTCCATGCTGATGATTTTTACACAAAACAAATGTGAACCCCTCTTGATCTCCAGTAAACAACCTTTCATTGAAAGTAAAGATTGCCTTGTCACCTAAAGAAGATCTGCGCAAAGAAAATCTCCTAAATGAAAACCCTGAATGCTTTAATCCTAAATGTCTCTTTTCTGGGCAAGGTAAATTACTATTCCACCTTTTCCCCGGCTTGCCGCAAAGGCTGACCCTATTCACAAGCTCACAGGGGACGAGTCCAAATGGGTATGGACCCCTGAAGCTGATGTTGCTTCAATTCACCCAAGCTGATTGTTGACCCAAGCCCCAGTTCTTGTTCCACCTCAATGGGACAAGCCATTTCATGTCCATGTGGATGTCTCTGCTTTTGCCATAGGTGTTGTTCTTGCTCAAGAATATGAAAAAGGACTTGATCGTCCCATTCGGTTCGCTAGCAGGAAATTGAATCCAGCAGAAA
>JAANSK020282379.1:0-20498 GCA_011763485.2 Isoetes engelmannii | reverse complement strand
GAGCTGAGAACAATGGTATGCCTTTATCAATCTATCTTGTGCCTCATGAAGAAGCTGGTCAACAGTAATTGTTAAGCTTTTGAAGATACACCACCGTCTCAAAAGGAAGGCAATATAATGTGATTTTGAATACGAGAGGATTTGAAATTGCACTCTGAAAAGAAGGCAATATGATGTGATTGTGAATATGAGACCCCTTTGAACAATTGCACTTTGTTTTTCATTGATCATCTATCTAATGCTCATTTCCATTCTCAAGACAGACATGTTATCATGCGTTAAGCAGGAGCTAAACTATGTGGTTGTGTTTTTCTTTAAGTTCTAAATTCATATACATTATAGCATTATGTGGTATAGCATTGTTAAATTCCATGTAATTATGGTACATATGGTGATAACAATGCTATACATATAGCAAAGCCGAGGAACATATGGTGATAGCATTGACAGATGACAACTTTGTGCATGGCATTTGATATTTCTTTGCCATCTTTCTAAATAAGGTGCATGCTCTTTTTGGGATTTGTTAGAAGCTACTATTTTCAATAGCTAAGGCATCATATAGATCAGAATAATAGATTCTTCACAACTTTATTATTCTTCACAACTTGGCAGAGGTACGTTCTTTGTAGTTCTTTTTTATTCATGGGAAAGCATGGTCTATTTATGCACATTAGTTCAATATATCAACATTCAACTTAACAAGCCGTAACAAACAACTTATATCAGGGCAATGTAACAGCATTCAACCCTAAGTATTATAACAACTTAATAAGCCATAATAAACAATATTAGCGCAACATCAACACAACATGGAGTGAAGGCCTATTGTCCTCTTCTTTCCCAATGTTGGCTTATTCATTATATCTGAGGTTCATCATTGACATGTTCTTAACTTATGCCATGCACTTAGTACCCCTATATTAATTTATTTTGCTACGTATATACTTCGCAATTTTCATATAAGCATACCACCCAAACT
This sequence comes from Isoetes engelmannii, assembly GCA_011763485.2. Lineage (NCBI taxonomy): Eukaryota > Viridiplantae > Streptophyta > Lycopodiopsida > Isoetales > Isoetaceae > Isoetes > Isoetes engelmannii. The sequence continues at coordinate 19,516 of JAANSK020282379.1, read as the reverse complement.
AAATTGAACCAACCAATCCAATTGTTGTACCATATAAGAAAATAAAAAACATTAGAGAAAAACTAAAGAAAGGAATGGCACATTTGGCATAATGCATAGCCATAGTGCATAGTACATAGTGCATAGCCATAGTGCACATTTGGCACATTAATAGAATGGGCGGGTGGGCATGGCAATTAAATGCGTAAATTCTTTCCTTTAACAAACAAAAACGTACGTTTGCCAAAAAGAAGAGGGAAAAAAATTTTCATTTCCTATTCCTTTCTTGTTTGCGACCTGCACCACTTTTCTGGCATCAAATTTTGATGAAGAAGGGTTTTGGGCCAGCCGAAATAGATGAAGCAGCCAATTTGGGTGTGTTGGACATGCTCTGGATTCGTTATTAACAGCTATAGAACTGATTTGGGAGCAGCCACAGTGCAATACAGTAGAATGAATAGCACCAGATTCATCTCTATTTTGGGTTGCATGAAGCAGGTAGCAATTTGCCTGGCAAAAACCGTATGAATTTGCTCATCAAATCTTTGAGACTTTTTGTTTTCTTCTACTCCATTCATACGAATTTTTGCTCAGATCTTTTTTTCTTTCAAATCTGGATTCTGTCATGTTTTTTTACAGGAACCAGAAATAGAGGCTATTTAACATCACAAACTTGGAACGAAATGAAGAAAATGGGACGCCCAAAAAAAGACAAGAGGCAAGTAGATTTGATTTCTGTTATTAGAAAGGCTGTGGTGCCAAATTTTAATCAGTCAATAGCCGTAGAGGAAGGGAACAGTTTTGAAGTAGAGAATAAGAAAAGAAATGAGGATTATTAAATTTAAAGTACTTATAGAGGATTTATTTTTTTTAGCCCATGCATTGTTACTTTTGAATAAACAATGCAAATGAAAGTCTAATTTAAATTATGCCATGCAATTTGAAAGTCTAGTTTTTAGAGTGACCTTAAAAAAAAATAAGGGCAGCCCTTCAATTTCCAACCCTGCTAGAGACTTCATTTTGCACGTTTAAAAAGGTCCTTCAATTTTGAACCTTGGACCACGAGTTGACAATCAATTCGAGAATCTAGACCAAAACGAATTAAACTAACTGCATCGTTGACTAATATTCAAAATATACAATGATAATGTGTTTTATTGCAGCCCAACAGTAGCTTTCAGGTTGCTTATAAACATCAATCTAGTTCTAAGTTTGAAACTACTTCAACTCCCACTTCAGGTTGCTTATAAACATCAATCTAGTCCTAAGTTTGAAACTACTTCACCTCCCACTTCAGGTTGCTTATAAACATCAATCTAGTTCTAAGTTTGAAACTACTTCAACTCCCACTTCTGATACATTTTATGTTTTTTGTTTGATTTGACAACTTCTCTTTGTTTTATCAACCAAGCTTGGAAAGAATAAATATCTATCACAAGCCTATTCAAAGTAGGACCCTCTGAATGCGGCATACGATTCAGGAAGAAAAGAACTTAAGATTAAGCACATGTTAACTGCAATTACTAAGTATCCAAAGGAAAGAATTGCACAACTTTGCAGTCCTGCAATAACTAGTTGCTCAAAATATTGGAGACATTGTAGGATTGAGCTACCTCTTCCACTTGAAAGTGCAAGGACGTTCAAGGCAATCAATGCAACACATTTGGCCTGAAAATCTAACACGGTATGCTTATGCGAGAGCACACTTGTTGCACAGCCAACTATTGCAAGAAACATGAGTCATGGGTAGGAATTACTCAAGCTTAAAGGAAAGACAAATAGAGCAATAACGATTAGGGATGGAAGGACCTGAGAATTCTGCTTTAGATAGTGAATAAGGTCTCAGATGTAGTAGATCAAACTGATAAAAACCTGCATGGAAAAATCGGCATTCAGGAAGTGAACAGTTATGAGATGATTGGCGTTGGTGGTGATGAGAATTGAAAAAAGAACTTGACAAATGTCACCTACATCGATAACCTCCACAGAGTTGGGTCTACTGTTTACCAAACTGCCTCTATCATCTTTCAAGCCATCTGTGCTGCTTGAACTCCTCTGCTAATATAAAGTTTAGAGAACCACTTTTTATTTGCAAGGATTCCAAGCACAATGCCCTTTTTGGAGACCCCAGAAAATATCAGGAAAAAGTAGCCTTCGTGATCTGCATAAGATAGAAACAGAAAACACAGAAATTTCATGCCGGACTACATATTCAAATGCGCTTATGCGTCTTGTCATAAATTATATATTAATTCAAGGGTACAGGAAAACAGTTTAGGGTGTACCAGAAGAACTTCCTCAAATCAGATGTTGGAAAATCACATTGCAAGAAACTAGCCAGAGCGAAATGATCAAAATGAGATAATTCTTAATTCCAGATACTTATTGTTTGGTCCAAATGAGATAATTACTAATTCCAGGTTTTTTAACTACGCCGAACTAAAAACCTGCAGTCATTTTGGCTTCAAGGAAGGTAAAGGTATAACAATTAAAGAAGACAAGGCTTAAAGAAGACAAGGCTTCGACCACGATTTATCTACCAGTATGACTTTAAAAAACAAGATAATTTCCACTTGTATCTACCATCCAGGATGCAAATTGTCAGTTTGGAAGCATTAAAAAGATGATTAAGAGAACTGCATGGTATTGCAGAATGGTATAGATTGGCCAGAACCAAGAGTGGCCATAATTGAACAACCTTGTATAATAAGATAAGGGTTACTAAAATGGTTCATCCTGAATGAGGAACTGTAGGGCTGGACGGGACCTGTTGAGGCCATTTATACTAGGATAAAAAAGATGGTTAATAAATATATATAGAGTATATATCTGTGGGCTATGATTGAGGCATTGGCTGTGGATCGGTTGGTGGCGAGTCGTGCACTTTAGGGGGCCCCCAGCAGCACCATTTGCATTTCCCACATCCCCATTTCCATTTCTTCCACCACGCCATTGCCAGCAACCACGCACCATTTCACTGCCCCTAAACTTTTGCTAATATGGTCCCCCATGGGTCGTGACGGTTAGAAAAAAATGCCTTCTTGCCACCTAGGACCCGCTTTGCCACATAGCCTGCCTGCGTGGCAATATTGCACAGAAAACGTACAACAGAATTTCTTCCGAAAAATATTTCACAAGTCTCAAACGCAATGGAATCATTAAAAGGTATAAGAAATTCCTTAGGCTGCAAACAAACGCTTCCTGCCTGAAAACATGCACATATTATAATGCACCCTTTCAAATCTTAACATACAGCTTGCAGCAACTAAAGTCCCAGCAATCATCACAGAGTACTATAGCTTTAGGAAAATCATAAATATCTGACTGGTTCAGTACCTAGAGAACGTGTATAATGTGCAGATTGCTTTGATCATTGCGGGCGCACTTGTTTATTACACAAGGGATATTTGTCTACATCATCTTTATAGAAGCCCAAATGATTGCTTGGTTTGAGCAATGGTTCTTCAACTCACTTCATTTCCAATAGAATCAATACTTGAAGGCCATGTTATCCTTTAGAAGCTTCAGAGCTTGCTGTATCAGTTTTACACTTAACATTCATATACAGGATTTTGTAAACAAACATGCCAGCTATCAAGAAAGGGAAAAGGGGGAAGAGAGATGTTGAAATCAAGAAAAAAGAATCTAGAAAGGAAGAACAATCAGAACATGTAATCACATAAGATCAAAGAGGTATGTTCATAAAATAAATCAAGATGTTATATGTTACAGTGAAGTGGACGTCTCATATGCTAGCAAGGTAAAGTACTTCCAACACTCAGAGACCGTTTGCAATGAGAAATTGCTGCTTGTACTGCACTATGCGCCTCATCGGTAGCGCTGAAAGAACGTGCCAGATTTGAGACATTAGAAGTTAATGAGGAGTGGTGCTGGTGCTGGCGAGTTGGTCTTCTAAGAATTGACTTTGTCACGAACATGTTGCATCCAATTTGAGGCATCAAATGCCCCTCACATATTACGTTGTCCATCTTCTGATAACTTGTTCGCTTGTGGTCATCAGAATGGTATTGCTTCGCAGCAAGCCTTCTATTCTGTGGGCTTGACACATGATCATGATCTTGAGCATGCTCAAAGGCCAAGTGTTGGGGGTACGGGTACACTTTGTGAGTACATGCACATATATCAGATATGCTTCTACAACACATTTTGGACAATGGCATCCAACTCAGCGGCTTTTTACTAGAAGAATGAAACTTCTCCATATTATTGTCCCCACTACCTTGGCATGGACATTTCTCAACACCGCCACAAGGGGATTGGTGGGATAACCTCTGCTTAGATGTTTGAGATCTGGTAGAATGGCATTTATGAACGCCAGCATGAGAATGTGAATGCGAATGTGAAAGAAGCTCAATTTTACAAGACGAGTTATGAGGGGGAATGGATAACATATTGGACTTGGTTTTGGCTGAAGATGTTGGCATGGTAAAATCCATATCAAAATAGTCAGGCAAGGAAGACCTTGAAATGGCAGCATTGATGACAGTTTCCTTCATCTTTTCTTGAAAAGGGAGCTTGAAAATCTAGAAACAAGCTTATGACTCTAAGAACTGCTTCACACAATCATTTAAACAAGGAAGCCACATTATATAACCAGGATTTTTTGCATACAAAATTCTAGACAAACATTTCTGGTAGACAACTCAAAAACCATTTCCAAGGGAATCAAAACATGTGAGGCTGGATAGAAACATGACGGACCACAAGAAAGGAATTGTCGCATCCATTTAGACAATGAATTAACAAGAGCAGGTAAAACACAGAAAAGGGCAGACAAGAATAGTGAAAGACTAACCTAAGCAGGCACTTGCTGAAGAATAAGGGAGCCAGCCACCGGATCTGAGACTTGCACATGAGTGCCGAGCCCACCAAAAGCTTAAATAATGCAGCTTCAATAATTTTGGCGACTATTCTACCTGATGTTGATGATTGAGCAGGTCTCCTTTTGTCAAAATAGGCTGTAGGTGCACAAGCGGGCAGTCCCTATCCTGTATTGTTTTTGTTCCCCATTATTGGAAACAACCATATTCTGTAGTGTCTTCTAGCGTGGCATATTCTCCATCATGGGCAACAGCTTCAGCTTTTTTTTCCTGCTTTACAAATTTTCTATTGCTAAACCGTTTAGTGCCAAGGTAAATTCTGCAAGTGTATCAAGCTTTAACCAATTTGTTTAATCTCAATAATTGTTGATGACCCGCCACAATTATGAGACTTCAGACTCTGATCCTGAAATATTTATAGCCACTTGTTCCTCTTCCTCTTCTCTTCTCATAGACCACTTGTGTCTCTGCTCATTGAAAAAATCCTTGAGTTTAGAAGTTAAAGCTCCTATCTCATAAAAAGTTTTAAAGAACCATTTTCTAATCGCTTTGCCAGGGGTACACAGTGGTACCTGTTAACACATTTACTCGTGAAAAAACGTAGTATGATTGCATTCACTTGCACAAGAGCACATTGTTTCAGAATTGAGACAGAAAGATGGGCTTACACCTATCTAGACACGATATGCCGGGTTGGTTCACATAACCAACTACTACATGTGATGATGAACACGCCTTCAGTATGGGCACTGGCATCTTATATTCAAGAGGTACACTAGCATCTATGTTCAAGAGGTGCTAGACATGTGGGCTCAATTGTGCCTCTGGTCACTACTCTAACATGTACAAATTTACAGTTCATCAGCAAGCTTACTACCGGTAAGATTTCCCCCTCGAACCTTCGGGGCAGGTTCTTTTTAACTTCGAGGCAGGTTTTTTTTAACCTGGCCAATAATAGGCCAGTTGTTCTTTGTTTGTTTGTTTGGGTCCCATAAGCCATTTAATCTCAATGGACTTGTTTGTTTGTTTGGGTCCCATAAGCCATTTAATCTCAATGGACAATAAACGCCAATTCAATTGTATTCTATTCTATTTCTCCTTGTAAGCATATATTAACGAGTCTTTGTTTGGAATGAGGATAAACCACCACCACCACCTCCTCCTCCTCCTCCTCCTCCTCCTCCTCACATCCATCAAATTTAAAAATAAACAAGAAGATATTTCCTTGATGAAACATATAAATGCAGTCTAAGATAAACAACTGCAACAAAAGGATTCATTGATTATTATGGTTCCTATAATGAAAATAAAAGGGAAGGACGTTCTTTCCTAAGATGAAGGTAATAGATGTGGCATATATTGCATGTTGTTGCATGCAACATATTTGGCCTTTCTTCTCTCTCTTTTTAGCGCATAGATTCTTGGGCTTGGTGTGTTAGTGATTGAAGATTAGATGGTTGCATTACTCAATTGCATTATGGTTTGGGATTGAGTCCCACTTGAACGTTTGTGATTTGAATACGCTATCTAATAATGGTTTTATGAACACCCACATTTAACAAATGGCACATATGTTATTGGGGTTGGTACTTCAGGAACACAGCAAAAAGAGGATTTTGAGTCCAGCATCTTGGAAAAATAATCACAAACAAGTATGAGCATTCCTCGTCCATCGTGTTGAGAACCGTAGTATGTCAAAGACTATCTAAATTACATAACATTCCTTGTCTATGAGAACCATTATATGTGAAAAGATTATCTAAATCATACAGCATTCCTTGTCTATGAGAAACCTAAGATTATCTGTTGTTCATTTGAAGAACTATACTCAAACAAATTCTTCAAAATCAGTTATCAAAACAGCTGATCATCCATTCACAAATTATCATGGGGCTAATCACGGATTGATGGCAGTCGCCCTTCCTGTTTGAATTCCCTCTAATATTTGTAATTCGTCTTCTTTGCCTTTCATATTGTAGAATGGTCTTCAACTGGACATTGTCCATTGGAGGATTATGCAAATGCTACTATGTTCAAAATTGCCATTTCCTATTTTGCATACAGCTAAAGATTTCTCACACTTACAGTTATGCTCCATTTCGGGGGCGTTCATCTAAAAACAGCAATTCATCTTGATATTCAGCACTAACTTATGTGAATGTGTTGAGACGTGGAATTTTAGGCATGCATAATCATGAGTTTTAAGATAACTGGAGTTCGTCTCTTGTATCCACGTTATCAGTTAAAAAGGTTGTTGAAATTCTGCAATGATCTTCAGCACTCTTGTTCAATCTGTTTGTACCCTTTCTAGGCAGCAACAACTGAACTTCTGGAATTTCTTGTGTTGTCCATTCTATGCGACAGAGGATCCAAAACATTGTTGAGCCATAGTTCGATCCAGAGAAACTTAAATTAACTTTCTTAAGAACTGATCTACTTTCTGAACAACTGAACAATCATTTCTGCGACATCTTGGGATGAGTATATAATAGATGTTTCAACATCTATTATATAAAATAGAACATGAAAAAACTCCCTTGTCTGCAAGTTGTTGGCCACTATGGTAACAAAAAAGCTGCATGTGCACCCCTGCCAGACATTAGTTATATAACAGAAACAAGTGGGCCTATTGTTTGCTACAGCCTTGAACTGGGAAATTAATACACATTTGCACGAGTTCTTATATCTTTATTTGATATGATTTTACTATCATGGGCCACGTATTCGACCATGTGCCTGAGCTAAAATATCTAAGTAAAGTTATATGCTACAACAGCTTCAGGAAAGCTTTAGGCAACTTTAAATCCATCAGGCCGTGTTAACTAAAATTATGGCGCTTAAAAATCATAAGGAATCCATCTTAGATGCGTATTTTCAACTTTGATTTGATAACTCTGCGTGAAAATCGCGCGGAATCCGTTCCTCAGCTTTCTGCTGGTTCCACTTCAGATTATACAAGGGGAAAGATAAACTCCTTTCAAGAAGCTCAAAAAAAAATTCTACGCAAGGAAGGGGTGGTAATCCAAACAAGAACAGTTAGACTTAGGGTACAAAAAGCATTATACAAATGAATCATGTCAAGACAAAATTGGTACTTGTTACACTGATGCAGCTACCCAGCAATGGGTGAGCTCATGCTAGTCCAAGGGTCCAACACTCAAAGATCTTTTGCAGTGAGCAATTGCTGCTTGAACTGCAATGTTTGTGTCATCAATGGAACTGAGAGAACGTGCCAGCTTGGGGTCACTATAAGTCGATTCGGACAACTGTGAAGATCTGAGACTGCCATTTATAGATAAAGACCTTGATTTCTTGAGAAGTGATTTTCTAGCAAAGATGCTGCATCCTGTTTGAGGCACCTCAAGCTCCTCATGCCCTATGATCTTCTGATAGGCAGTGTGCTTGTATTCATGGCAATGCCCTGACATGGGTGATACTTTGCAGTTGCACTTATTATGTGCATCATAGCAGTATTCAGCATTCTCAGGATCTCTTATAAGTGGCGCTTGGCGAGTGGATGAAATACATGTACATATCTCAGATTTAGAGCACAAGCTAGACCAGAGGAATTTCTTTCTGCAAGAAGGGTGTTTCTCAGTATCATTACTCCCAATGCAAGAGGACCTTGCAATCCTTTTCCAGGAGGATTGATGTCCTCCTTTTTTAGATTTGGAATTATGGAGTTCGCCAATGTCAGCTTGATGGCACGAATAAGGAAGAGCATGAATCTTATTGGAAGGCAAAGAAAACACAGCATCATAATAAAGATGGTAGTTCTTCATATGTGACACAGGAAAACTTGGATTATCAGATTCAGATGAGAGTTGTGTTGTCTTCGTGCAAAAACTAGCAACCTATTTATCAACCAGCCAATAATTCATGCAATAATTTGAAATATGATGAATTTTGCATACAATACCCTAAAAAAACAATTTCCCAGAGACAACTCACAACCAATGCTAAAGTCTATCAAGGCATGTGGGCTGAATAGGAACATAATAGGCCGCAAGAGAAGATCACTGTCGCGCGTAGTTAGACATGGATTAACAAATAACTGTAAAACAAAAGAAAAGCATTAACAAGAACTGTAACTACTAACCTAATCTGAAACTTGCTGTAGGATGCCGCAGACTGCCACAAGAGCACATGCAGTATCGGATTTAAATATATCGTGGGCGACCACTCTACCTACAATTAATATATTTGCACTGTAGCAGTTTATTTTGCTTTCTTATTTTTTTGCTTTTTCTTGTCTCACATTGACCATTTAAAACTATACACGAAATTGTGTTTGGTTTATTCATACCCGGGATCCAATGCTACAAATCTCTTCCGATTTGTGAGAATAGGGTGTCACACTACGAAGAACGTGATCTCGTCCTTCGGGACATCCGAAAAAATTGGAACGATACAGAGAAGATTAGCATGGCCCCTGCGCAAGGATGACACGCATAAATCGACAAACGGAAAACGTGATATCGCAATACGGGTTGTACATAAGGCACATTTTTCGGTTTAGAAGAAGAAGAAGAGACCACGGGAACCAATTGGGTTATGGGACCAAGTACATGGAAAGGGGACCGAAGCCCAAAACTAAAGCTCGGGGGCAAGGCCCCATCACTAGACAAGAACAATAAAAAACATTATAAACAATCCCAACTAAGGAAGACTATCCTTTGAATGCCCAAGGATCAGAAGGCCACTGGTCCCGAATAATAGCTTGTCCTCCTCGGTACACTGTCCACTTCCGTTGCAAACGAGCCTCGCGTACTCGGCAAAGTTCTGCTTTCTTGTTGCAGAGATGTATTGGGGTGGACTAAAAAGGTGGTCCCCTTGAGATGATTACCATGCTTCAGAATGTGCAGACGAGACTTGAATTGAACTAAGAGATGACGGGGGCGGTCGGGTTGTGATGCTCCTACTCGACTGACCGAGATGATGCTATCTACTGGTATTCGCATAGTTTGAGCGAAGAAGCGCTCCACCTCTTCTCTCGCTGAATTGTCATCAACCTCCGCAACAACAACGATGCGCAGGTTCAGCTCCGGCGGGTGCTACTCGTTCCCTGGTCAGTTGTCTGTCTTAGAGAACCTGGCAGGTGTTGCTCCCTGGACCTTGTACTGCAAATCCTCTGTCTGTGTAGCCATGTCCTCTCTGTCTACATGAGCTGGCACCATAGCCGCATCTGATTCCCCTGGGGTATAAGACTTTGATGTCTGGACTGAGGCATTACTAGTCTGTACACCTTGAACAACAAACCCTGGCACCAAAACCTGTAGCAATTGTATCAGTTGTGTCCACTTCTCAATAGACACAGTCAGCGATGTGGGTGTTATCCCTCCCTCATATTGGATGCCCCACAGCTGGTCCCAGAGCAAAGTGGGAAAACATTGAACTTGCAAGTCCAGGGAAGTTTTGATGCCGATCTCCAGAGGGCATTGTGGCCTAAAGAAGGACTGAGTTAAATCGAGCGGGGCTACAGAATTAGCTTGTACATGGCCATGAAGCTCTTCACTAGAACGAGAACTTGTAGGTCGTGGAATCCGCAGCTGGATCATGAGTAAAGACTCCTCCTTGTATGGCGATTGGAGCTTCTTCCTTGCTATCCGTAGCCCAAATCTTTGCTTGTTGGGGGGGGTCCTTTCGTCCATGGTGGGCCCTATACCTGTCATGAACTCTCCAGTATCAGCGAGACCCTAAAGGGCAGTGCTCTAAAACTTTCCCCTAGTGGGCTCCGTCTGAAACATGCCTCATGTGCGACCTTCGCGGCGCTGAACAGTCCTCGATGCTAATCACCAGGGATGGTGGGGCCTTATTCAACAACCACCGTCCTGTTTGAACTTTAATAAATCCGCTAAATATCTGGTAACCTGCCGGTTTGAGGGGTTTCTTGTAGCGGCGCCGCCACCTGCTGATTTATGGACGGAAACCTCAAAACCCGGCAGGTTGAGGTACATAAGCTGTCAGATACTTGCCCGTCAGAAAAGACTGTTCAAGAATTTTTTTCGTCTCTCATTTTCTTTCTTTCTTTTTTTCCTCCGGCGACAGATTTTAACTTGAGCTTTGGCGATGCCGTCCGCTAGCGAGGCGCTTTAGTCTTTCTGTAGTTTTCTAGGTACTAGGACATGCTGGCTTTAAGGACATGATGGCTTTAGTTTTGTGTGCTTTTTTCTTTCTATTTCGTAGTTTGCTTGCTTGCTAACTTGATTTTTGTGGTTTTTGTAGGGTTTGCATGACAGTTTGTGTCTGCAACAAGCTTCTTGGCGACTTTTGTTCTCAGCAAGCTTCTTATCATTCTTTGCAGGACGATTTGGCATCGCTCCATTATATTTTGGAGTTTCAAGGTAATGGAGGTCACCATTCTTGTTGGTTTTGTTTGTTCTTGCACTATTCCGGTTGTGCTAACAACTTGTTCCTAATTTCGTAGGATTTTTGTGAAGTTTTTTGGTGGTTTACTCGAACATTCTTCTGCAATTTACCTATCTGGCCATTTTCTCAAACACAGGGTTATTGTAAGGTTTATTGGAGAAAACTTCATGGGGTTACTCAAACATTTTTCTGCTTCCACTGAGAAATAGATAAATACAGTAGTTGTCTTATTGTTATGGAATTCTTCATATATTCTGCATGTATGCACAGAACATTCTTATTGCTTTATAAATATTATGCAATGTTAAGTGGCCGGGGTTTGGGTTGATTGGGCCTGAGCAGATTCACTGGATTCAGTGATCTTTTGTGCTTAAGGGATCATCCTGCTCAATGTCACGCGAGATTTTGAAAGGCTTTCAGGAAAACTTTGCAACAAAAGAGATAAATCAAACAAATTTGAACATCTGATGAAACTTTGCATGCATAATAAACTTGCAGACTCAAGAACTTTGCAGAAATCACTCAGTTATTGAAATACTTAGACAATCTTAGGCAGGTAATCCCTAAAATTCATTCATAATTTGGAAAAATACATTGATCTGGAAGGTAATACTCATGAAAAAACAAAGAGATAATAAAAAATTCAGAGGCGCACTAAGGAACAAGACTGTCGGCAACTAAGGGCGATCAATCTTGGACAGTTATGCAATCGAAAGTGAGGTCTTTTTATAGATCTATGGGTCGTGACCCGATAGTGACATGAGTGCCCCACTCCGCAACTAGCTGAAGTTTCTTGGATCTGGTCAGAGGTCTCGATCTGCAGATAACTGAATTTGTTGAAGCGAAAGAGACTCCTAACTGCCAGTCGTGGTCGTGGGCGTGCTCAAAATTGTGCTAAAGGTCGTGCCCATGATCGTGTCCCTGGCCTTGCTGAATATCGTGTACGTGGTCAGGATCGTGTCGTGCCTATTTGCCACAACAACCCCAATACGGAGTCCACATGTTGTTTTTCAGTGTCTTTTTTGCCAGAAAACAATATAAAAAAAACCATGTGGTGATTTTTGTCCGGATCTGCTAGAAACGATGTGTGGTTTTTAGTAGAATCTTTCTACATGTAGTTTTTTTTTTGGCGAAAGTCTACATGTAGAATTTCCTTCAAAATTATCTACGTGTAGGAGTTAAAATTATTTTTACATATTGTTTTTAAAAGTAGCTGTAGTTTTCAAGTGTTGCTTTTTTAAAGAGTAGACATGTGGTTCTTAATAAAACTTAAAAGTTCCACATATTGTTTTTAGTGTTGTCTTTAAAAAAAAAAAAAAAAAAAAAAACACTAAAAACTCACGGATAGAATTTTGTTCGAGTTTGCTAGAAACTACGCGTAGTTTTCTAAATTTTTCTTTTCAATATATTGTTTCCAAGTGTTGGTTTCCTCAAAAAATATTATGTGGTTTTAAGAAAAAAGATGTGGTTTCTCAAAAACATCGATTTTTTCGACTCATGAAATCTACATGTGGTTTTATATAGAACCACTATATAAAATCTACATGTGGTTTCGAGTATTGTTTTACATAAAATCTACGTGTGATTTTTCAAACAATGTAACTTTTATACATTGTTTTAATCTTATTAAGATTGCTCTTAGCCTTTATGTAATTGTTATTTTTCTAGGCAACTCATGCTTACATTATTTGATGAAAGCATTTGGAAAAAATGTTTAATCTTATTAAGGTTGTTTTTAGCCCTTACGTAATTGTTTTTTTAGGCAACTTATGTTTGCATTTGGTTAAATGCAGCTTCTTTTCACATTCTTGCTTTCCAACTCTTTTAAGAACAAAATCATTTGCAACTTTCAATGTTGAAAAATGCTCTACTAAGACTTACCAAAATACATTTTGCATTTGCATGTAAACTGTGCAAGCAAAATTTTCACTTCAACAAATCATAGATAAGAGAACGTTTTGTCTTCTTGCAAAGTTTAGGTAGGTTGTATCATTTCTTGCAGCCATGTGCACACTAGTTACTAATTGATAAATGAACATAGACATCAAGAACCTCAGCATTCAAGATCCATATATCATAAGAACCTGAATGTTATTGGAAAGTTGTGAGCTTTTGCAACTAGGCTTCTACAAAACGTTGTGAGCATCTGCAAGTCTACCAAGCTTCTACAAGGTCCTCCAGACATTTCGCAATGGAGGTCTGCTATAGACATCATTTGCAAAACCCACCAGGTCTTCTCCTTGATGGTGAAGAAATACTCTTCAAGTCAAAACAAACTATCTGATCTCTTCAAGTCCTTTGAGCCTTTTTCTGGATCTCTGGATAGAAATGAAACTTTGCTCAAACAACTCTAGCTCTCCATTTAAAGATATGGCAATAGATTAAAAAGGCAATAATAGCATGGGCTTTTCGGTGTTCGAAATATGGCTCCCAAAACCGGAAAAGTACCTTGCTAGATATCTAGCATAGAATTTATGCAGCCAAATCTTGTTTTTCCAAGGCATGAATATTATGCCTCAGAGTTAAGCTCTTCAGATCTAAGTGTCTATCCTTCTGTCCCGGATGATTACCATCCAACCGAAACTTAACGCATTTTTTTGCGTTTGGCTTTCCAAAATATTGAATCAGGCCAACAGATATGTTCAAAACCAGCTTTTGTACTTTAATCTTGCGCATGCAATTCTGGGACTTCTTTTCGGATGCCTGAAGAAAGGAAAAATACACATTAGCATCCTAGGCCTAAGAACAGGTAACCAAATCACGAACTCACCAACTCCGGCGTTCACCAGGAGACCTATGGTTAGGTTTTCTGTTCAGTTTTTGTAAGGCGAATGGAATCGAAAGGGAAGCGGATTGAAGCATCTGCCAATGGAGAGTTTGGGGAGGTGCCGAAACAAGGGCACAACTGATAGCCTGCAAGGCTCCATAGCCAGCCACAGGGCCTCTATAATGACGCCTCTATAGCTGGACTATGGCACACCATAGCTGGGAACATCTCCGACCAGTCGCGCCAAAGGGAAGGAGGAAAGGAGGGAAATTGGTCGTTCAATCTGGCCGCACCAAAGGGAAAGAGGAAAGGAGGTAAATGGGTCGTTCAATTCGGCCAATAGGATGGTACTACGTAGATCACAATCTTGGTCATTCATCGTGGCTGAGATCTCGACCGTCCCCAATAGGATGACATTAGGATCATAATCTCAGCCGTCTATCTCTTCCAAAATCTGGACCGTCCATCTAGACTTGGATTTCACTACATATAATTTGTAACATATGATATCTATGTATTATATAAAATACCTTTTAAAATTTTTACGGGGCAGACTTGGCGCGCCAAGCCCTTTACAGCTCGTAAAATTTTTAAAACATAATTTTTAAAATGTAAAGTATTTTTATTAAAATTACCATATTTTTTTTTTCGCTCTCTTCCTTCGGCGGTGGACGAAAGAGCTTGGTGCAAGAAGAGCTCTTGGTTATGCATTCTTGGCTTTGGTGTATTGTTATGCCAAACCCTGTTCTGATCGGATCAACCCCTTTCAAACCATGTTTGATCTGCCCTATTCTGGCACCCTGTTTAAGCCTGTTCGTATGAAACCTTTCAAGCCATGTTCTGGCAGAGCTTCTAACACTATGGCAAGCCGAGCTTCTAAAGCTATAGTAAAGTAGAGTGATGGAGGCGACCATACTACAAAAGAAGCAAAGCTTTTATATGGTATATAAACATAGCTATGGTAAAGCAGGGCTATGGAGGCCACATCACTACAAAAGAAGCAGAGCTTGGCACAGAAAGCCCCATCTTTTCCGTCGCCATGGCTGTTAGCTTGAAGATCATCTTTGGCATTTTTGGTATCTTACTCCAGCTCTTTGTATTCTTGTGCAACATTCTTGGTATCTTGCTCCAGCTCCTCGTATTCTTGGTTCATGTGCAAAAATTCGAAAGGAAACAGAGTCGCGGACAGAATTTGGCAGCGCCTTTGGAGGGCTTAACCAAGAGAAGCAAAGAATCAATGCAAAAGGCAGTGCATCCCTGGATAAGGATGCGAGACAGAACGTCCACCGTTCTGATAAGGAAGAGCATGCCCACATTTCTGAAAGCAGCAGAATATTTGTGATGCTGCTCACCAGTTGGCCTTAGAGAAGCGCTTTAGTGCTCGCCGGCAGGTTGCTCAGCAGATTCACGACGGAGGCCACACTGCAAATGAAGCGGCGATTCTATATGGCAGCCGCACTGAAGGACGGAACTGATGGAAAAATGTGGCGGGCCACTCCTCGCAATCCAAGCGAAGTTACTCTATTTAAAATTCGAGTAAAAATGGCGTAATTTTAATAAAATATACTTTACATTCCATTATTTTTCGCCATCTTCTTGGTTGTTTAAGCTCCTTAAAACCCTCCTCCTTGGATTTTAAATCTAAAATAGCCTTTAACGCCCTAGTGCATTATGGTGAAGGCCCATAAGGGATGCCTCACATGTGGGCGGCAAGTGCCTCGGAAACGTGTGCCTCGGAGTTCGACAATGAGTAGCTCTGATGGCTTTCCGTCCGTCTAAACAATGGTTTATGTGAATGATGTTAGTTTCGCATGTGAGGTGTCCCTAACACCCTAGTGATAACACTCATAAAACCCTCGAAGGATGGCGTTAAGGACAATAATGTCCTGCCCCTCGGGCATTAATGGGAATAATATTATCGGGTGTTATGACCATGGCCATAATGGCTCGGGCGTGCTCCCCGTCCACGCCCTCGCCATTTTGGCATTGCCATAATGCTCTTGAATGTTATTCCCTAACGCCCTCTCCATGTCGTTATCTACCCCATTAGTCCTTCTAGGTGCCACATTGGTATTTCTAGAATTTGGAGCCCCACCTTGGCAGTTCTAAAGTTTCCCAACTTTTTCAAGGCAAAAATAGAACCAATATGAGAAATAATGGGTAACAATATGAGGTGTACCAATGAGATGGCAAAATATGTTGAATGATATGGCAAGTGCCATGATGATGTGGCCAAGGGTATTTTTTGCAATCTCCATGAAATGAGCCGAGAACTTTGAAATTTGCAAAAGTTGCCATGCACATGATGATGTGGCACTCCAGTGGTGACATGTGTGAAATAAGCAAGGTCAGCTTCTGACTGGGCCAAAAATATAAAAAAATATGCAACTTTGGTTTTTCATGGGTGATGTGGCAAATTATTGGTGACATGGCTAGGGTATTGAAGGGTTTATGTTATGGAGATCGAGTTTTGGTCATCTGCACTTGGGATGTGGCTGAGCAGTTGTAGTTAAAAATGCAAAGCAATAGAAACTTACGGAATGGGGTTTGGATCTAATCTCCTCCCTATGTGCCAAAAAGTTTCATTTACTTTAAGATCCCTGAATCAAGATGAGACACTTGCACTCAAATCTGAATATCTTGAGTTCTACTAACCTTTTTCGAATGACTTTTGAAGGAGCAATCCAAGAAAGGTTGTTATGAGACGTGGGAAAATATTTGGCTCAATTTGGATCTAGGATAATGGAGAGTGCACTTCCCTAAAACAACAAGATGCTAAAAGCATCAAAGGGTTGCCCGACAACCCAAGGTTTCAAGCAAATTGCAGAAGAGGAGAGAAGATCACCTCTAAAAGCGATTCGCGCAGCTAGAAAAAGTCAGAGTAAGTAAATCAGGGAGCTTCATATTAGCTGACAAATCTCACCAGTACCCTGCGAGAGTTGCACAATCAAATCGGTTAAGCCTCTCCTGTAAAATTTCTCAGCTCCCCTTTTCAACTTCTGTTGTAGCAAATTGAGTTCTGTACTGCAATCACGTTTTCTGGATGCTGCTCAAGGCCATCCGCCCCAACTCTCTTCTTGTCTATCGATTCAATTCTTCAAGGCCTGCGCACAATACCTTCTTCACAGGCCGATTCTCCTGGCAAACGGTTTCGATCAATTACATGAAGAAATTGCACATGAGACCACACATTGAATTTTTCCGAGGGATTAAAAAAGCTAGGGATGATTTTCGTGACTAAAAAACTAAGGATGATGAATTCAGAGATCAAACAATGGTCATAAAAAAGGGAGATGTACTTTATATAAATTCTTTGTCATGTCCATGAGAGGTTTATATTCTATTCTGAAGAGATCTTTAGCTAATACAAATTACAAAACGCAACCCTGATTCTATACAGAAAGGCTGCAACTTGAAAGATTAGAAAATAGCAGAGCGGTCTAATGTTTCCAATTAGTTATCCTAAGTTAATCATTGACCTCCCGGTGACCTCCCAGCATGCTCGAAAAAAGATGACAATGGGTAGAGATCTTCTTCAAAACGGACTTCCAGTGAAGATATGAATGGGTTCACTCAAAATCGTGGAAGGATTCTAAGAAAAAAATCAAATGGATCACATGAGATAGACCGGATTCATTGTTTACCTTAGGAAATTTTGCAGCTCCAGCACTAATAGGTGTCTGCTGCTATCATCCCAGATGTAAACTCTGCTTCGGATAGTAATGTTACCTTCCTGTGCAACCTCTCTTTGTTTTTTGTGGCTTGCAAAATGATTCATCTAATCAAACTTTGTGGCATAACCATCTACAGTTCTCCACAGTTCTGTTACTGTGGATTCCACAAACCTGCAATATGCATTTCTCAAAATATTGCCCAAAAAATATATTCAATGTCTCCTCTTCTCATAAGGACCCAGCGTTGGGGAAACTCCGGGGCAAAGGCATCTCATGCATCTTCAGGGCCGTTGCTGAAGGCTAGAATCTGGAGAAACTTTTGAAAGCAGAAGCAAGCTAAATCCCGCAGAGTTATTTTAGGCAAGAAGCAAAGTTACCTGTATATCCAAGCTTTCAAAAAAATTCAAAATTCGGTTATGGATTGAGTTTGCTTATGCTTCGTCCTTTTCCTTCCTCGCATGCATCTGCAACTCCAAGTTCACTGAAGCTGCTCGCATCGACGGTTCCGAGAGCTTCAATTTTGTTATAATCAAGTATCCGTTGAACAGGTACATCCGGATCCACGGCATATTCCATCATCTCCTCCAATCTGGGCCTTTTATGTGGCATATTACTGGCATATTCCCCTTTCTCCCCTACCAGCCTAAGGGTATGACCTTCGGGCAACCCAAAAAGAGGTATGCACACTCAAATGATGATAAGTCGAGCTTTCCTGAACATTTTTAGCTGTCAATGTGCATCCGGTCCTAAACCTAAAAAATATTTTCGAGGTAGTCTTTCCTGGCAGCGCTCCTTCGGGATCTGTTAGAGGAGATGGCTACCTCACTAGAGGGAATGGATCCAAAAAATGTTTTGGAGGCAGCCTTCCTAGCAGCGCTCCGCCGGGAAGAGTTTTGGGGAAAAATGCCTGCGAAGGGTTCTTGAGGATCCATCTTTTGGCATCGAGATCCTCTCCCTGCATGATGACATGGCGGAAAATCCTGGTCAAATCTGACGGAGGCAAGGCTGCCATAACATCTACCCCCCTCTATGAGGCAATACACTAGTGCCCTCCATCATTTGGACAGGACGACAACTCCAGAATGGCGATGCCATGTCGTCCGAAACGTCAAAATACCTTACGGACCAAGTTACCTGATTAGATTCTCAAAAGAAAGTAACGCGAATGCCTCACCAAACAGTATTGCCAAGTATCACTTAGGCCAATTCACTACAAATGTGCTAGAGTTTAGCTCCTTTGACGATAGTTGGCCAAGGGAGAGTCTTCTGCCCACTTGTTAGTTTGGATTACAAGACGCATCTCTGCAATAAGTTGTCTTAAGAAGTATCTCTGTTCGTGATCTAAACTCTAGCCTCCGAAACGTAAACCCTGTGCATTGTTAGGTTTTTAAAGTGCTTACGCTATGGAATTCAAGTTTTAGTCATTTGCACTTGGGACACGGTCAAGAAGTTGCAGTTGAAAACATGAAGCAATAGGAACTGATGGAATAGGATTTGGATCTATCCTCCTTCTGATGTGGCAATTAGAAGTACGAAATCATATTTCATACTTTTAAAGAGCCACGTGTCCAGTTTGAACCACGTGTCATGTTTGAGCCTAAGGGCATGGTTGAACCACGTGTCATGTTGAAGCCAAGGTGGCATATTTGAGCCTATGTGGCATGTTTGAGCCAAAAATGAAAAGATGTACATCTTTGGTTTTTCTTGGGGATGTTGGTGACATGGTAAGATATTGGTGACATGGACATGATGACTAGAATTTTTTGCAAGAGGAGTTTGGCAAGGGATAGCATAGAGAGAACTTAAAGAGTTGGCACCTTTCCCCAAGTCGAACAAGGCTAGGACTTTGCGCACTGGAGGATGTACGCTAATTGCCCCCCCCCTCC
>JAANSK020282368.1:0-10940 GCA_011763485.2 Isoetes engelmannii | reverse complement strand
TTATAGTATCTGGAGATTTTATCAACTTCCACCTATGTATGACAACATGGTATTTTGTATTCTTAACAATAAGGACATTCGTCGATTGGGTACAATATCTTTCCCAGCATTATATCATCCATGGTCTTCGAACTTCACTACATATGAGTTAACTGAGCTAGTTAGACAGCGTACTGATTTGCCGTATGCTAAAGTGTTGTCAAGAATGCGCGTTGGAAAACAAACAAACGATGATTTGTTCTTTGTGAACTCAAAATGTCTAAGGACACCCTCTGATGACCTTAAGCTCCCTTACATTTTTCATCTATGCAATAATGTTAGGTGCCAAAATGACAAGGTACATTCACATTCTTTTCCTTCAATTTTTCTTTTTGTTAGCATATTCCACATGTATATGTTTCATACACATGCATGCTATGTATGTACAGATATTGTTGAGATCTGATGGCACAATGCTTGTACTTGATTCGATCGATAAACCTCAAGATGGTTGTCCTGCTAATGCAGTTCTATCACCAGATGCTAGGAATACATCTGGCTTACACAAGCAATTGAAGTTGAAATCTGGTATATCTGTAGACCTTACATCTAATGTTGCGCTTCTTGATGGCTTGATAAATGGAGCGGATGGTATTTTCTACGCATATACTGAGCTTCCAATGCCACTATTGTGGATTCTATTTGAAAAAGAGCGTACAGGTGCTTGTGCAATAAAGAAATATGAATTTCGTAGGACCAGTGATATACATCCTTTAGTCAATTTTTTGTCATATAGACACCAATTAGAACCATAAGATTTTGCGTCAACAGTTTCCAGTTTAAGTTGCAGTTGCCCGAACTGTTCATAGAGCTCAAAGTTGCAACTTACATCAATTATGTTTCAATCCTCATCGCATAAATAAGTATGGTATGGCTTATACAGCTTTATCACGTGTGCACTCCAGCAACGGACTATATTTGCTTAAACCTTTAGAGCACTCAAACTTTAAAGTAAATCCACTAATTTTGAGAGAAATGGAACGTCTTTCTACATCAGCAACTTGGAATATTACATTACCTGATTTGTGTGCAATCAAAGTTCCGGCCTTTATTGTTACCAGTTTAAATACATGTTCTGCATCAGCCCATATTCAAGATATTTATGCAGATCCCCAGTTGCTTGCATCTGATATTATTTGTCTACAAGAGATCCGCTCAAATGATATTACTATATTCAACAGTAATGATTTCTTTACTATTCTCAATAATACTAGATGTGGTGTTGCCATCCTATTTAAAGTGGTACGTTTTTCTATTGTTTCCTTTTCTAACTTTGCAAGTGAAGTTGGTGTATATTCGATAGTACAACTTGCAGATACTATAACTAAGAAGAATATCAGCATTGTGAATGTCTACAGAAGTCCAAGTACTGATGTCTTCAAATTCATCTATGACTTGCAATGGATTTTTGACATCATAGACATGAAGAATGAGGTCATTATTCTTGGTGACTTCAATATCAACATATTGTTCGCAAACATATATCGTGATATAGTCATTCAAGCTATGAGTGGATTTACACAACACATTTCGCTACCTACAAGACAGACTGCTTTATTGGATCATATTTGGACAAACTTCCCTATTTCTACATCCTATGTTTTTCCTTGCTATTGGAACGATCGTAGAAAAGCTTCTATAATAGTCGACAATATTTAATTGATCTTGTTAGACAATTCAGTTCTTAATTCATTTGCAATCAATATTCAAAGTTTTACCCTACTTTAGCTGAAAAAGCTCATATTTTTTAAGCTGCCTTCGTTTGCAATTTCACCTTTTTGTACCAGATATTTTATTATTTTTATATCTAAGAGTTCCTCGTGAACAACACCTTAAACTTACATATGTCCTCATTCAAACAAGCAGCAAGCATTTTAGCTCTTCAGATATCTTCTGCCAAGCTGCAAGGCTTGAGCACTACAAGGAATGCAGCCATGTCTACCTTTATACCATCTGTGTGCATAGACTAAATCAATTTACTAGCCTTATCAGGTTCTACATTCTTAACATGAACAACAATAATCAATGTCCATGAATAGGAAACGATCTGCGTTTTCTAAAATTCATTGAAAATTGTTACATGTACTAGTTCTTGTTTTCATGTGAATAAACACTGGTTTCTTTTTTCTTTGCCTCCTCTACCACATACATAAACTTTATTTTCATATCACCTGCTTGTTTTTCAGTAACTAGCTACATCTTCATGTAAGTTACTCTTCTGCAAATCTAGTTATTACTCCGCTTCTGTTTACCTTGAATGTCTTGTAGAAATGAGTTGATGTTAACTTGTTGCGTACTTTCATTGGATCAGACGATATCTCAGCAAATGTCCTTCCAACTTCATTGCCTAGGAAGTCATTTATAGTATTTGCTGAAATTGTGACTAGTATTGCTTCTCTATCCGTGTATATCTTTCCATAGAATATCAATTCTGTTATAATAGTAGAGGCACCACAATTTCTACATGGCTCAGTATAATGATCAGTTATGTTGCATGAGATACAAATAGTCTTCAATATGTAATTTGTACCAACCATCAATTTCAGATTACCTTGGACCTGCAAGCAATATAAATCAAACATTGAGACATGAGCTGTATATGTCAAACACAAATGAATATATATGGGTTTAAAAAAAACCTGGCTAGGACTTTTAACTTGGCTATGGATTGGAAAAATATGATTGCTGTAGTAGTCAATACATGACTGATGCATCTTTGTTGTGTTGGGCATACTGGATTTCTGTGCATAAGATGACATATATAGATATATTGTTGCAGGCGATGTGATCAGAGCATCAATACCATTTATGATAGCCCTTTTCACACTCTTGAAGAACAAAGGACATCGATTACCAGATAGAAATAGTGATTTCATGCGTTCAAATAGCCCTCTTTTGCTTGTTATGAAGTAGAGTCTACAAGCATCGGTGTCTCGTGGACGATCTGCCAATTCAATATATGGATTCCTTTCGGCTTCCTTGAATCCAGTGACAACATATACAATTGATATTGTTGTGCTAAAAGCACTTTGACTCCTTAGCATGTTCTCTATGAAGTCACCTTGTCCAGACTGTATATCAAGTGTAATATCATAGCTAGGAATGAATGATACTTCTGTTTCTGGTGTTATCTATATGCAAATCTCAGATTCACCATGGTGCATTGACCTATCACTTAGCCCTATTTTATAATTGACAATGGATATCCATACACCTGGTAACAGGTACTTAGCAACTCTTTTTGCATCAGTGGCTTCTGAACTTACAGTTATTGTTGATACTCCCATGTAATCAACAACATTTGCATGCACTCCGAATCCGTTCACCTTCAATGTATCATCTTGGACAAATAGAGTCATCTTGTGATAAAATTTCTTGCGTTGGCTTCTCAATATAGCAAATGTAAACAACTAGGATATAAACATCGATCTGCTTCATCTGTATTTCTGATAACCATTCTGGGCCATGGATATGATATCCTGGCAGAGATCTTGTATAGGGTAACTTCCCATGAAGACTAGTTTATGAATTTTTCTCACCAAGATTAGACAAATCCGTGTTATATAGTTGTTAATCACAAACATTACCTTTATTGTCTGTGGTTGCATGTATTGCTTTGTATGTTCATGCAGTTGACCAATTTGCTTTTCTAACATGGACACTACTTTGACTTTCTTTCACTTCATGAAGCTGCATGCATCTCTTTTCTTACTCTCTAAGATCATTAGTTCAGGTATAATTTTAGATAATAACCATTGTTGTTTACTTTACAAACGGTCTACTTCATTGCCATCTCAATATCCGGTGCATATTGGTTGTTCATTATCTTCACTCATGATGATGTTACCTTTACTTATCTTCCATAATGATCATCGAAACTTTTGTTAATATGATTCTTTTCTTCGGCATTCTTTGTTCTTCGTGGTAATACATTTTGTATTCACGAAGTTCTTAGTTCACATGTTGATCTGCTTCTATACATGCATCCTTTGTTGCCGTTTGTTGTTATTAGTCATCTCCATTTCAATATGTTTAAAGTGTCATAATTTCTTACGGCCATTTTGGCTCTTAAGTACTTGCTTTTTTTCCTCACATTACCTTTTCACAATTGGAGCATAGACTTTTCCTGCATCTATCTTAAGTAATTTACATTTGATAATTCATTGTTTGCTATTTCAGATGTCCATTTTTCAGTATGACTACATATGTATTCTTTATAGATTAGATCGAGTGCTCACATAAGTCATTCAAAGCATTTATTTCTCTTTACAACAATCATCAGTAACAATGATCATTAATCCCCCTTATGCAGGTGTCATTTAGAAATCTTACTTACTTTAACATTTCTGAAAATGTTCTCGACATAGCGGTTCATATTTATCGTGTGCACCAATGACTTCAACATCTGTTTCCTTCGTCTTTCTTCTCGTAAAGGGTGCTGGTTTATTACATTTTGCACAAGCTGCTGCTAATTTTATGACAGTTTCTGCTTTCGGTATCAACTGTAGTGTCTTGCCAATCGGACGTCTGCACATAGAAATATATGATTTCTTTTATGATTACTTACAACTAGGACCATTTTAACCTGGTTACCTCATGAAGTCTCCATCAAGATTGGATACAAATATGATCTTCCCATCATTTTCAGCTGCTCTTCACAGAATGAGACTATGTCATTGAAAAATTGCCCCTCATCAATTCCATTTACCTCTATCTGCAAATTACACGATTGTTCATAGTTCTTTACTTATTGAAAATATCAAATTACATACAATTTTCGTGCATTTTTTCTATTATGTATAGTATGTATTACCTCAATGTAATCTTCTCCGACTTTTGCTTTCAAGTCTTTTAGCATGAATATACTTACACACGGCCTGACTTTTTGGTCATGAATGATCAATGCTCCTGTGCCATTTTTTGTATCCTTCATAGATTTCACTGTTAGCACTTTCCTGCAAGGCTTTGCACATTTTATATGAATCTTCTTAACAAATATCTTTTACTTTTGTCTTCTCAAATATAGGAACTTACCTGCCATTCCTTGATTGCTCTTCTAGTTTACTTATCAACATTGTCGTTTTCCCTGCATACATTGGTCCCAGAATTATGTGTATTTCTCATGTTCCTCTTGTCATCTTCCTGCATGCACTTTTTTTCGTCTCCAAACCAATTCACTTCAAGTCATATAGTCTGCGCATCTGTTGCTAAACCCTACTTTTACTTTATAGAATGCAAATATCAAGTCCCCTTTGTACTTCTTAACTGTGATCTTTGATAATAAGACTTACCTTCTTCACATGCTATTTGCTTTGGCATACGTTTCGTCCTTGTGCATTTTCTAAAGGCAATACCCGCGTGGATCATCGGTACCTCCCTGGAAACCATTTACTTCACATATAAAATATGCACTGAATAAACATAGAAATCAACTACATAACTGCAAGCCATAAACAGAGTTTCAAGCAATCACCATTCATACTTTACTTCAATATGCAACACAATACCATATACTTCTTGAATGCAAGCTTCGACAATAGGACTTATTTTCTTCACATAACGTTTGATGCAACAGACGACTCGTCCATGACGTATTTCCTCCTCTTTCTTTCATCGCATGCATCTGCAACTACTAGTTCTGCTTGCATCGACGGTTTCGGCCTCCTCTTTGTTTCGTCGCATGCATCTGCAAGTAGCAGTTGTGGTTGCATCGATGGTTCCGCTTGCGGGATAAAACTTTACACTATCAACTCACCCGTCGTTAGTACATACCCAAGATATTCCTCTAAGCCTGAAATCTCGGCCGTCCAATTGGCATAATTACGGCATAATTCCTCTTTAACTATCCATGCTAAGGGTATGCCCTTCGGGCAACCCAAAAACCTAGAGGGGTCTTATGCTCATCTCACAAATACTCGCAAAAGTACTTTTATAACTCGTGTATACTCATGAATGGTTGCTATAAATGGTTGCTTACTTTTTGTGGGGGTCATAGTCCAATGCATTCTATAATACTTGAAATTCTCCAGGAAGATCCCATTTAAGTTGGATTGAATAGACACCAGTCAAGAAGAACATCCAAGTCGTACAAAGCACTACGATTTAAATACTGTAGTTCTCTTGCTTATAGAGTTCCAATCTTATAAATGAAGCACATTGACCATTGCAAAGTTCTATTGAGAGGGGGTTAACTATATTGATCAAGTAGTCTTAGCAAGAACTTGTTGCCTAGATTTTGCAAAACATGTAAAACTTATTATTCTGCATATAATTGGCAATTTCTCCTATGAAAGATAGAGAAAACCATGGTAATTACAATGTTAGGAAGAAATGACGGAAGCATTTACTTGCCCATCCATGAAGGGTAAATCTACACGATAATCAATGGACTTGTATTCTATCCTATTATATAATATTCTAATTTTTGTCTTCTTTACGATATCTCAACACTGGAATTTTCATCAGTGATTAGGATTAAAGATGGGGCATGATGTTATAGCATCATCTTGTTGTTGCTGACCATCATGCTCCTAGAGAAGCTTCAAAATGCCGATGAGATGTCACAAAGGAAGTAGCAAGCAAGAAGAATCTCATAGACAACTTAAATGCATGCAGCTGCAAATGCACCAATACGTAATAACAAATTTCAAATACAACCAATCTTCCATAAACCGTTAACCGATCTTGTTGAAGTTTCTTTTATCAATGGGTTTAAAGGCCGATCCAACACTCCTATCTTCTTACTGATATTTGACTAGCATGGGAATTTCAAAAATTTGATAAATTGTTATTCACAAATTTATTATACGCATAAGAAATTTATATAAATGCATTGTAGAAAGGCATATGCTTATCTAGATCTGCAACCATATTGGTCTGAAGCATGGCATGTGTCCTCTCCTGCAACGCATTTATTTCATCTTCATAACATATTTATATATGTAAATAATCATATTACGCATGTCTTATGGAGTTAAGCTTCTATCAAGCTTAATCTGATTAGCTGAGGCCTTTCCCAGCATCATACACCTACATAAAACTGCGCAAAGTTTGTACGCACGGTTAGAACTCACAAGAATGCATTTGATAATAGGTATGGTTGTGTCAGAAGAGGATGGAACTGACAAACTAGGGATTTAGTGTTTTTAAAGATCTTAAGGAAACTGCAGGGTATGCTTTGAAGACCAACGTTAGGTCCTCTTATCCTTCGTTTGGGCAATTGTTCTTCTTCATTACACTTCCTCATCACATGTAATATAAGAATGCGAAAGAGGCTTGTTCGGAAGAGCTCTCAAGGTAACATGTTCCAAGCTCCCTCTGATCCAGGATGTTAAGTCTCAACCAACCTATTTTGCTCTTGCAACATGTGCGATCCAAGCAAGCTCGATCATGATATGGCATCAGCTTCAAACAACATTGTCCGAATAAGAATTTGCCTCTAGTATTTGTCCTGCTCATCCAAGATAATCAACAACACAGATATAATGCTTCGGACTGGGTAGAATGACATGGTCTTACATGGCAATCAGAAACATATTATAAAGATAATGCCTCTGTATACATGACATTATCTTTATCAAGCAGGAAGAATAACATATCTGCTCGGGTCTACCTGCAACTAAGGGTGGCGCTGCCCATGTGCTTGATACGAAACTTGCTCCTACAAACACATCATTGGAGTTTGGCTACAACATATGTAGATGGATTCATTTGACTGCTAAAAAGCTTCAATGCATCATTGAGTCACTGATTATACATGCAATTTTGTCCCTTGTTGCCAAAACCAAGTGGCCAAATGAAGTTACCTCCCTTGTTGTCCAACATAGAATCATGGAGGAGAATAGATAAAACTCTGCAGCAAATGCAAGAATGATGCTAACAGCTCTAATTAATGTTTTGCTTGCTATATATAAAAGAAAACGATATGATCATTTGGTTGTTGGCATTGTTATAGAATCCGAGATGGCCAGTTGAAGCCTGAGTTGTCTTGTTAGTAGTTAAAATATGACGCGTGGCTTTACTGTAAATGTTGTTCCTGTTTTAGTTTATACTTATAGTTGTGTCAACCATGGATTAAGATAGCTCCGTCAGCATGGCCAGTTAATGAGGAGCAATTTACTCCTCAGATCATGGTGCTTTCATGTGTTTACAATTCCTTCAGTCTAATAGAAGATGCTTTTGTGTGTTTGGTATTCTGCAACTGCGCCTTCATGCTAATATGATATCAGAGCCACAAATATGGTAACCCACTAATGATGAGGGACTGCATATATCACATGTGAAACTATTTAAGCATGGGGGAAGCGGCTTTGCAAGTGGTTTGTGAAGAGGATCAATTCAAATGGGGAAAATTGAGAAGCACTCATATGCAAACGCTTTCTATTGGTTCACTAAAGTGAGAGCCAAACTCTCCGAAAAAGGATTGTGGCACATTGTCTCCAGAGGCAAGCCTAAGCATGTATGCTTGGGCCAGAAGACTGCTACTCAGGTGGTTAAGGGAGAAGTTTCCTCACAGGTGGAAGTAAAAGGTGAGACCTTGACCAGATGGATACAGAGAGATTGGGAGACAAGGAATCGCTTAACGCGGTATCTCGATGATACCATGATAGCACATGTAGAAACTACTGGGAGCACAAACAAAGCTTGGGAGTAGCTGACTAAGATATATAAAAGGAGGCATTTTTCACATCAGGCCAATCTATATTCAATGGTTTTCACTACCAAATTGAAGGATTGTGCCAATGTAGAGGAGTACATCTCCAAAATTAAGGCAGCAGCACTGGAGCTCAAAGGATTAGAGAAAGGCCTAGATGAGGATATTGGTAGTAGGAGAATTGTTGCTTGGTTTGCCTGCATCATACAACAATGTAAAGAATCTAATAGGCTCATGTGAGCATGTTCAATTGGAGTGGGCGTGTCAGCAGATTCTCATGGAAGACAATAACCAGATGGGAACAAAAAGGAGCAATGGCAAGGACGTGCAGGCCTTGGCAGCTAAGACAGAGGAATATGAAAATAGGAATGTTACAATTGCAACAACATTGGACATATAGCCAAGAACTGCCCTGAACTAGACAGAAGGAAAAAGAGAAAGGAAGAGACCAAGAGAAGGCGGCCTAGTTTCCAAGCACAAAAGGCAAGCAGAGCTAGTAGCTCAAAAAATTCAGACTCTAGCTCAAGTGATGTCTCTTTAATCAAAGCACGGGCCTTTGTTGCTCTGAGCAGTGGCTTAGGGAAGCAAGATGCATTTGCATGGAGGACTTGGATAGGAAATGTGCATGCCTATAATGAAAATATTAGTGCATGTGGTTCAATTTGTAGTCACCATGTTTGAGTGGCTAGGATTTCAAGATGAAGGGGTCATTGGAAAAGGTTTTGAGACCATAGGCTTGGTGGCACACATCTCAGGAGGTCAATGGTATTTAGATTCTGGTGCAAGCGACCATATGACAGGTGTGACGTTCCCGGATAATATACGATATAAATACCTATATTATACTACCACGTCACTAATATATGTCGAGTATATCGACATGCACCTGACCTAGTTAGAGTTGTACCAAGAGGCACAACCATTAGACCCATTATATTGCACATATCTATAGATATGTCAATATAAGCCTAGTGCCACATGGGAACCAGCCATTGGGCCCAAAACCCTAGCCCTAGATGCATGGGGCTAAAAGGGACTCGAACCCTAAAAGTTATCCTTTTCAGATTATAGTCTCAGGAGCGCGCATTGCGGGTGTTCTGGATCCATTCTGACCTCTCGCGAGCAAAGAAGCTTGCATTCCACACTTGCTCCCTCAATTTCGACATCCCTCAAGCATCTCGGCGGGATGGACGCCTTCAGGGGAATGGGAGCCAGCGAAGGATCCGGTATGTAGATGATCCGTTATGCAATGCCAGCTTCCCGACCGGCATTAGGCGGAGTTTGCATCCTTCCTTAGCTTTAGAGGACTGCTAGATCTTAATATCTCAGCCCTCTAACGAAGAAACCTAACATAATGTGTTAGATTAGATAGATTAGATCTTTTTCAATATCTCAGTTCATTTGATGTGATGGATGTTATCTCTATTTTGCATCTCTTGTGTATTGGGAAGGGGGGTAAAGATCCAGAGCCTTGTAGTTGATGTTCCTAGATTAGCCACATTAGTTCCAAACTAATTGCGGCCTGTGCACAAGAGCCCGCCTGTGCTGTGGGTGGAGGGGCCAGACCGACTTATAAGGGGGAGTTTGTCCAATAGCAGTTGATCTCTCTGGTGTGTAACGCCTACCGGGGAATGTTGTGAGCTAGGCGTAATACCATATGCACTGCATGAGGCTATGGTATGGGCTCGACACCTCTTGGATGGTGAGGCCACATTCAATGGGGTTGAAGTCGTATACGGGCAGTGGTAGCCCTCTAGCTTGCCTGCTATTGGCATGGATCTCCTGGAAGGGAGAAGTCCCTTCTTGCCTCATCGGGACTGGGGAGATGCAATCCAGGAGTAGCTCTTTTGGCTATGCACCCGGCAGGCTACGGCCAGGTCCTAAGTCTTATCAGCCTATCTGCAATATATGCACAGGAGGGGCGGATGGAGTGGACTACTCAATGACCATGTTCTATGCCAGCCAAATCCATTGCCATTAATTATGCCTGCATTGACGTATGGAGATCCAAGTCGTCAGTCCATCTTTGGGTCTGAGCCTTGGGTAGGATTTCCCCTGTGTTGATGTTATGTTATTAAACAATAGAATAACAAGAGGAAGAGGAGATACAGCACCAACAAATAATCAATTTAGGCTTCATATATCACATATCTAATGCCTCAAAAGGCATGCACCTAATAATAAGCAAAAGGTGCTAATAATAAATAATATCTGCTAATAATAAATAATATCTACTATTAATATTGTG
>JAANSK020282357.1:0-10942 GCA_011763485.2 Isoetes engelmannii | reverse complement strand
TGAAAATGCATAGCTTAAAAGCTCGTGGTATAAGGTATTCCATATACTTTTCCTGAAAAAAATTGAGTAAATGTAGCCCACAAAATCTTCACATGAAATGGGCCTATCTAAAAATAGCATGGATTATTCAAATACCCTAATGTGGATCAACATTGGATGATTGAGATTGCACCCATTTTTTTTACCCACTTAATTCAATGGTTGAGATTAAGATAAAAAAATTGTGCTGAGCCACTATTGGTAAAATTGATCAACTTTACCATGATCCACTCTTGGGTCATGGTCCACTATTGGTGACCCTCCCCTATTATGCACTAGAATTTCTCAGTTTTAGGCATTTTTCTTTCGTGAACTTATTGTTTTTAAATGTGAAATAGGTGGTTCTAGATTTTATTTCTTATGCATCTGCTCACATGTCCTTTTGTTAAGTCATTGTTGGCGTGATCATTTGGAGTCATTTGTTAGGTTTGATATTGTTATAGTCCATTTGTCTAGACTCATACCTCTAGGTTTGTTCAGTCTTTTCTGATCATCAACAATGGTTTTCGAGACCTATGTCTTCTCATACATGTCTTGCATTTTGCAACCTAATACTCTTCCTTTTTAATCGGGCATTGAATTTGGGTTTCATGAGAATTATTCTTTGACGGTATTCCACTAGTTGCCATTTGTTTTTAGACTTGAAGATGGTTGAATGGTTTGCCTTACGAAGTTGCACTTAATGCGTTGGTGGGCCTGCTACCTAATTATGTACAAAGTAATTTCCATCACGAGGGCCATTACGCTATGTAAGGGCCTGGCGGCTCCGCCAGACGAGGCGGCGCACGAGCGGCGGAGCCGCGAGTGAACCGCCAAGTCTGGCGGTTCCGCCAGGTCTTTACAGACGTAATGCCCGGCGGAGAAGCTATGCGGCTATGGCAGACCAGATCTATGTAAGCTTGGCTATGGCGAGGATGAAGACAAGAGATGGTGTGACGTCTCCGTCTATTATATGCCTTGTATGGATACAAGTAATGTATAGTATACGGCAAGTCACGAGTTGTCACCATACCCTATGGGTACATTATGTTAACTTAAGTTATATTAACATTAGCTATGTTAATTCATTATTAATTACGGGGGAAACCTAACCCTTCATTATTAATTAAGGGGAAACCTAACCCTAAATCCTAATTCGAATTTAGGGTTTAACATAATTTAATTAACATTAAAAAGGGCCAAAATACTAAATGAGTTAATAATAACTAATTTAGAAGTGACAATTGGCCCAAATCGATTGGATAAGGGAAACTTGCCAATCTTGGATGTAACCAAGTGGGAGGACCTGCCCCAATTTTTCCCCAATTCGATTTTGGAGCAAGGAGGAGCAGCCCCCTTGAGAGAGAGAGCGCCGAAGCAGCCAGAAGGGAAGTGCCCAGCTGAGAGAGGAGGAGCTCATGATTGGTATGTGGAGGTGTATAAGAAAGAGAGATCATGATTGGTATGTGGAGGTGTATAAGAAAGAGAGAGACTAGGTTGAATAAGCAAAGAAGATGGAGCTGAAGAGAGAATACCTACTAATTTAGCTGCGAGAGCAAGCATCGAATTTAAGAACAGAATGTCTGCAAAGAGGGTATTTCTAGAAAGAAAAACAGGGAGCACGATGACAGTTTATACTCCATCTATATAGACTACTTCAAGCAAAACCACATGGCACATATTGCTAAAGCCAGTTATAAATCCTCACAATTTTCGGTTTGCCATGGCTAAGAGAAAAAGTGCACAAATGATAGAAAACGAGATGAATCTAGGTCTTTCCTCGATGCATCTGAAAACTTGGAATAAGACAAAAAAACTCACCTGTAGAAGGTCGACATAGCAACCTCGATCATCTTCTGATAGGACAGATTTAGATGTGTAATTACCAGGCATCCCTGTAAGCACACTATTGCAAAAGCAGAGCCTGCTAAATGGGCATATGTACTTACTGTCCATTGCATTCTTAAAACGGTCCTGGGTAGAAAAAAACCAATTTAGTGAAATAGTGCACATTTGAATCAGAATGTGGACTAATCATGCATTTCAAATGGAGTTGCAACAGCTTGTTCGTACAAGGAATGGGTACACGCGATGATCACCCTATGCATGCAACAAGGGGCAACAGCAGCTCCTTTAAAATATGCAACAACAGCTCCTTGCTTCTTCAACATCTATTCATGTGTTAGAAGTACAAGTCTGCATTCAAAAGACATGGTTAAATTCCAAGATAATTATGTCGAGAAAGTGTCACAAACGCAGACAAAAGGTGCATCTAAATTCAGTTCACAATACAAAACTTGAAAAAAGCAATTTCTTTTATAGAGAATGCCTGGTAACATACTAGAACCTAACAAAGAAATCGTACAAACAATCAACACTTGCGCTTGGTCTAAAAAGAGTCTAAGAAAGCCTAAGACTGTGAGTGAGAAAGATTAAGGATACATGCTGCATTAGAAATGGCATACACGACGCTAAGAACTTGCACAATATCCCCTCCGGTGCTTGTTTGCTTCTTTAGATTATATAGTAAGCATTGAAAAATGAAAAATCCAAGAATAGGGAATGCCCAAACCTTCTCCGAAACTACGGTTGCCCTTGTCATCTGGGCAAAACTTGAATGGTCTTAGGCTTGACTTTGCCACACAGCAGAGACAAACCAGGATATTGGCGTAACTGCATGTCTGTTGCATGTCTCCACTTTCGGCCGATGCCCGAAGCTCGAAGGATCTGCATCTTCGGGCGATGCTGGAAGAAGCACAGAACTGATTTTCATCTATTTTCTATTTTTCTTAGCCCTACGATCTGAAAATTCGAAGATCAATGGACATTAGTAATTAAGGTGACATGGCACATCATGTGGACACCCTAGAATTGCAGGATTTGGGTGACCTCGGGTTAGGCAACCCTGCTAAAAAAAAAAAAAAAAAAAGTTTTAATACAATGGTCTAATTTCAAATATGTAGACATTGTGCATACGCAAAATGGAGAATATTGTATATGATTATGTACGAAATATGCTATATGTATGTACGAAATTGTGTACTTGTGTATGAAATTTTTTTTCGGCCCCAGGAATCTGTGCTGCATGGTTCACATTGTTGGAGAACCACAATAAAGGCCATTAGTAGTTATATGCCTATATAGTAGTATATTAATGAAATACAAGAGTGGGTTTCGAAGCCACCCAATAAGTTGGTCCTCCCTGTAATAATTTAAAATATAAGAAAACCAAGAATATACAGAAGTCATAAACAGAGCTATTTCAAAGAGATGTATAGATCACTTGGGTTTCCTTTAACTTGAACTATGCTAGAAATTAAAGATGAGAAGAAAGTGCCTTTATTGCCATATGCGAACAATAGATGGCGTTGGCAAGACATGAATGAGAGGCTCCATGACAAAGAGAAGGGAGCTCGTTTGTGTTTGTTGCAAAGCAGAGCCGAGACCAATATGAAGCCCCAGCTACAATGAGTAACAAAGGCAGCTATGATAGGATAAGCAAGCACTTGTGTTTGAGGAGGCCAACACACGAAGGCTTTCTGTTCAGATTCAGAAATAGATAGCCTGGATTCCAATGCATCTATGCATGCCTTATGTTCATGAGGTATAAAGTGTTGGGGTACAACATAAACAAAATGCGTTTCTGTTGCCTCTCCAACTTGTGAACAACAGGATTTGCATCGGCAGTTAATAGAACCATTACTTTGGCAAGCTGACAATCTTCTACCAGCACCTCCTTTGTGAAGTTCCTTTACTTTTTCGCGATCATACTCTTCATCCCTATACAGTCCAACAAATATTTCATATTCACAATTAGCATCTAGAAGAAAAGGAAACATGCTAACTTAATTCAACTAAGGACTCTTGCTTTCTTACCTTATTGTATTTTGAAGCCCCAAACTTATAATCTCTCGTACAAGTGGGTTATTGCCATCAATGTTTCCATTTGCTATTATTTACAAGATTATTTAACATATTCTAAATGCCCATCAAAGTGTAAGCAACTGTTTATAGGCAGATTTTATTCTAGACTTAAGCCTATAGTAAATAGGAATCTGTCTTAACTAGAAAAGTTAAAAGCATTATCTATTTAGTCTTGAAGCCTGAAGATAGGAATATGTCTTAACCATAAAAGTTAAGCAACTGGACTGCTACCTGTATAACTTGGCTTGGGCACATTCAACAAGCAAGCTTGTATTTGCTGATTTTTCTTCTGTATTTGTCTGCCATATGCATTTGAATATCAGTTTGTCATGCAGAGTGCTTAATTGAGGCACTGTTTAGAATTGAAACTTTGAATAGAACATTGTTTACGTAACCATCTAACTTTAACATTAATTGGGGAAACCATCTGAACTAGGAAATCCACCACTTGGCGGTGCCCTGCCCATTACACCAGGAACTCCACCACTGGGTCCACCAGGGAAACCACCTGGGCCGCTTGGACCAGGGAGTCCGCCTGGACCACTTGGAGGTGCCCCGCCCATGCCAGCAGGAACCCCACCGCCGGGTCCACCAGGGAAACCACCTGGGCCGCTTGGACCAGGGAATCCGCCTGGGCCACTTGGAGGTGCCCCGCCCATGCCAGCAGGAACTCCACCGCCGGGTCCACCAGGGAAACCACCTGGGCCGCTTGGACCAGGGAGTCCGCCTAGACCACTTGAAGGGGCCCCGCCCATGCCACCAGGAATTCCACTACCTGGTCCACCACCAGGGAAACCACCTGGACCACTTGGAGATGCCCCGCCAATGCCACCAGGAACTCCACCGCCGGGTCCACCAGGGAAACCACCTGGACCACTTGGATCAGGGAGTCCGCCGCTGCCACTTGAAGGTGCCCCGCCCATGCCACCAGGAACTCCACCGCCGGGTCCACCAGGGAAACCACCTTGGCCGCTTGGACTAGGGAGTCCGCCTGGACCACTTGGAGGTGCCCCGCCCATGCCACCAGGAACTCCACTGCCAGGTCCACCAGGGAAGCCACCTGGGCTGCTTGGACCAGGGAGCCCGCTAGGGCCACTTGTTGGTGCCCCGCCAATGCCACCAGGAATTCCACTGCCGGGTCCACCAGGGAAACCACCTGGACCGCTTGGACTAGGGAGTCCGCCTGGACCACTTGAAGGTGGCCCGCCCATCCCACCGGGAACTCCACCACCTGGTCCACCAGGGAAACCACCTGGGCCACTTGGACTAGGGAATCCACCTGGACCACTTGGAGGTGCGCCGCTCATGCCACCAGGAACTCCACCACCAGGACCACTAGGAAAACCACCTTGGCTGCCGCTTGGACTAGGGAATCCA
Organism: Isoetes engelmannii; assembly: GCA_011763485.2. Classification (NCBI taxonomy): domain Eukaryota; kingdom Viridiplantae; phylum Streptophyta; class Lycopodiopsida; order Isoetales; family Isoetaceae; genus Isoetes; species Isoetes engelmannii. Next base: position 5,623 of record JAANSK020282357.1, on the reverse strand, counting down.
CCTGGACCACTTGGAGATCCGCCACCTGGCAAACCAGGAACCCCACCACCTCCAGGGAATCCACCACCTGGACTACTTGGAGGTCCGGCACCTGGCAAACCAGGGAAGCCACCACCTCCAGGAAAACCACCACCACCTGGGCTACTTGGAGGTGCGCCGGGGAAACCAGGGAATCCACCTTGGCCGCCCCCCGAAGGACTTGGAGGAGAGCCACCTGAAATAAGAGGTGAAAAAATACCTCCAAGACCTTCAGATGGGGGAGCAGGGGCAGGGAAGCCGGATCCCGGCATACCTCCTCCTAATCCGGGATTCCCAGATGGCGCAGCTCCAAGCGGGAGCTCATTCTTCCTATCTGATGCAAATGCTGCTGCTATGATCGCCAGAAATACACAAAAACGAAGCATTATCGCCATTGTTCTTGCTCAAACAGATCATTGGGTTTTATAGCCCTCTCGTGAATCCGCTGTAAGTATATATTTTTTTGTTCCATCCAGGCATGTTTCTGCATACCTTCGTTACCCATCAAACAATTACTTATGAGACAGGAATAACAACTGTTTGCATGTGACTCGGGCACGGTATGCTACACTACCTTCCAAGGTATAGAATATTTCTTTGCTGGAAATTGTTTGTTTAATGCAATGAATTAAAGAAAAGGAGGAGGAGAGCTGCCTGTGAAGAAGATTCTGGGAGTTCTGGGATGAATTTAGTTAACAGAACAGACATGAATGAAACACAAGGAGTTTAAAAATGAAGATTCTGAGTGGCTTGCAACAGACCGTACTTCTGGAGGTCCTGTAATAGGCCGATTTTGCAAGCACAAAGAGGTTCAGGAGCTAAAGGTTCTTCTTATGGACCTGAGGGTCCCTACAAAGATGTGAATCAAATTTGCATTTACATTTACGTTGAAGAAAGGCCGAGTATCAGACAAAGAACTTATTATTCACCTTAGGTATTGATCATTTTTAACTTTCAAGAACCCAAGCTAGTCCATAACTCTTCAACCTGAACCTGAATGTCTCTTGTTCAGCAAGTAAAGTCTGCCTCTAGAAACGTCAATGTAAGCATTGATGATTAAATAATGGGAGAAATGCAAAAGAATTGTTGGTTTAGAAGAGATAGTGAGCTTGAAACTCTGTATTATATTTGTTTTATTCTTCATCTGGCTTGCCACAAATCCTTTCTGCCTTTGCTGTAATTGTCCAATCGAAATTGATTTGCATAATTTGTAGGTCAGTGCCCTAATCTCAAGCTTAAGGCTTGATCTTCTGCGGCTCCAATCTTTCAAAAGGTTTGTTTCATTTTACATGCAAGAGGGTTTTCTTAAGGTTCATGCTCATGTTTATTTTTTTAGAACTGGTTTTGTTGAAAGACTTATACATCATTTCTGTTCTTTTTCTGACATTTCTAATTTGCTTTTATTTTGTGTGTCTCATGGAGAATGTTAATAATTCCATATGTTGCAGGCAGCATCTGCCGTAGTTTCTAGAAGATTTCAAGCTTCCACAATCCTCCAAAGCTGACCCATCTGCTGCATCGCAAGGATTTATGATCTGCTATAGCTGCTCATCTGACAACAACAGTGCTCATATCTGAGACAAAAATAAAATCTGTAAGCCTAAGATCTGAGAGTGTTTCTGTTGTATGATTTTGAGTATTAGCATTCCCTCAAAATCTATCCTTGATACATGTTGTACTGATGCAGGTTTGATGTCAAACCACAGATGTGTTTAGACATTCAAGCAACCACCTCCTTTCAAAGGGTATTGAATATTCCTTGAGTTTGCTTCCTAATAAGGTTCCCTTCAAAAATGATTGAGTTATTTTCATACAGGGAGGAGATGCAGCTGTAAATTCAGTGCATTTACCACAAAAATTTGTGGAACATGTTAGCGTCTGTAATCAATCATCTTTTATTTATGTTTTGAGCTTGCAAGGCCAGGTTGCTTCTACTTTAGGAACATATACATTTGGCATGCCTTTGTTATAAAATTTTCCTAAAAGTAAAGTGCATGTTGCTGTATAGATGGTTAAATGTTTTTCATTTGGCAAGAGAGAGGGTGGCGATTTTGTTGTTGCATGCCTTTCTCTTTAAGGGGAATGGATGGATATACTGTGTTGGGGAAGAGGTCTTCGTAACAGGTCAGAAAATGCCACATTACATGCTTGCAGGCATGTTTGATATTTCTCTCTTTATGCAGAAAAATATACTGCTTTAGTAATCAAACAGGAAAGCTTGAGCATCTTATGAAGATAGCATAGTTCCTTCTATTTGTTTATGGTTTGGCTACTATCTTGGATTTCTTAAAGGGAATCTTTTCGCTTAGCATTTACTCTTCCTCATAGTACCTCTGCTATGTGCATGCTGCCCTTCATTCTCAGTTTTCAGATGGCTATTCCACATGCATGTAGTACAAATGAGGATCTACCACAATTTTAAGCATGTAAAAGCGAGAAGGTATTTCTTTTGTACAAAGTGGTACCATGCTGGAGTCTTGGTTAGCACCTATTCTTTCTATATTGAAAGGAGCACATCTTGGCTTAGCAAAGTTTAGAGAAGTTGCAATCGTGAGGAAGAAGATAGAAAGTTTTGTAGAACATGGGCTATATTTGCAAAAACATTCTATTTAAAATTCACTATATTTATAGAAGCCAGACAATGAAGTTGAATTAGCATGTCAGAACGTGACCTCTTCACTATTAAGCTACATTGTTTTTGGTTTCATTTAGAAATGAAGAGCATAACTTGCAAATCGTATTAGCTATGCTGCCTAGGGAAAGAACAATGATGAGCCTCACGATATCATGGATACTAACTGCATTATAGCTAAACTGCATGTCAAACTATGTTGCTTCTATGACAAAAAGAAGGATTTGGAGAATAAGCATTGCAGGAAAGGCCTGCAACCAGAATCACCTCGAAGCTTTGAAGGAGAACTCTTAGGCTAGAAGAGATTTACAATTATAAGTGGTCCATAGTTAAGTACTATACCATAAATGGTTTATCCGTTGGTTTATGTTTTGCAACAAGGGTCACGAACCCGAACCTTGTCAAGAGATTCCAAGTATTGCCAAAAGAATTGGAAGACATTTTGCCCTTTGCATTACTAGTCAAATTCAAAAGAATTAGGACATTACAAGGTGTAGTCATGTTTTATAATTTATAGCTTGCATGCTTCAGATTGTTTCAAGTTTGTGAGAAGCAAATAAATTGCATATACAAAACCAAAATGATCTGCTAAAGAAGTATAGACACACTGTCACACAATTACAAACCTTCATATATTCATTAGCATGTTATCAATTGCAGCAATTATGATCTTTATAAACCTCATCAGCTATTGATATTAAAGCGGGAGCGCAAAGTGAATCGGTTTAAACAAGTTAATAATTGGATGGGGATTGATTCCAATTATTAGGCCTTTCGCATGCAAGTCAAGCTAAATAACATCTTCTAGAGCATCTTCATGACATGTTGGTTTATAGACTTAAGCTTATTGGGCCTATGCTATAAGTCCAAACAAAAACCTTATATTATGCTTGATCTTAGAGTCCAATAAATTATGGAAAATCTCATTTGGTCAAATCTATAGGATATCAAACATGTTCATGTCCTTAAGTATGTCTTAATGTTAGGGTGGAGGCCAATTCCAAACCTATATTATTTCCTATAATGTCCTGTGGTGCATACAATGGGCAATTCCTCTTGCCAATGCCACGTGGTGAGTGTATATTAAGCCACATCATCGCATAGTTACCTCCACCCTAACATTACGTAGGGTGAATGTTCCCATGCAGGACATTACTTGGGGTGCGGGCTTGGCTCGCTATAACGGGCTCGCCAAGTCCTTACCCCAAGAAATGTCCTGCAGGGGAACATTACCCCTATCAGACATGTTGATGTGCTTAACTACTTCTAAGTGTCCAGACATCAAGCTGTGGTGCCATAATAACATCCGACATCACACATGATTTATCGGAAGAGTAACAAATTTACGTTAAAGACAGGTAAAAATGCACAAGCTCCCACATTAACATGACAATATTGAATACATGTTTACTATGTACACACGCGATCATTAGCCCGGCAACACCGGGCACACGTTTACTAGTTATTTATTATGGTGTGCCATTATTGCAAGGTATTTCTAACATAATGGCACCCCATAAAAGGGCAAAGCCTTTTGGGGCGTGTGTCGCCGATATGATCAAGACTGGTCGATAATTGGTAGTCTTTGGAGAACTCCCCCTGTGCCCGATATATATCTTCAAAAGCTCATGACCAAGTATGGACGTACTTGGCTCACACCAGTCCAAGGATTGATGGGTGGGAAAACAAATTATATCTACTCTTCTCCGACTAATGTTATTTTATGAAGATCCAAAGGCATGCAATGTTTTTAAATGATGCAACGGGTAAGAAATTGCTAGATTAGATCCTATTTTCAAGCATTATCAAAGCATTTGCTGGCCTAGGCACTTTAGAGCAAGGGAGGCTCATCCTTGAACAAACGATGGAAGATGGGCTCCAAAAGGATATTGGAGGAAATGCCTTGACTAATATGTATACAGAATGTGAATTTATGGAGGAAGCATACACAATCTTTCATAAAGTGCAAACCCGAAATGTCATGTCACGGAATGCAATAATAGTTAGTTATATTCATTAGACATGAAATTTAATTTTGAACATTGCATATTAGGTGGGGCAGTTTTTTTGCATCGGATGGACGGAAAAACACTACATTGCTTCAAATATGAATGGTATTGTATTAGGGCAAGCTAACTGGTTCAAGATTCCCAGGGGGAGTTGTTTTTTATGTTGCTTTGTTTGCTTCTTGGCTCGAGCTCTTTGCTATAGCATCTGTTAACTCTGCAGGATCTGAAATGCCATCACCAGAAACTCCATCGCCAGATCTGGAACCGCCATAGCCAGATCTGTCCGGTTGCTTCTGTGCAAAAAGCCACCGGTTCTACAGGTCATTGGGAATTGGTGCTGCCGAATGTTATTCTGTGTTATTGGTATAGGACAGATGTCGAAATGTGATTACACCACCGACAAAAATGACGACCCAATTATGGAATTGTGATTCAGTATCATTACGCATAACCATAATGAGCAAAGTTCTATTATGCATTCTTACAGTTGTCGAATATAAAAACCTTAGTGATACAATGTTGCATCTTCATAAAATTGTAAGTGTTTGTAAGTTCTATAACTCAACTGGATGTAACATTCCAAAACTTTTAATGGTATGCACTCTCTTTATTGTTCACTTAGACTGGGATGACATCCCTTTGTTTTGTATACCAGCAAGCGCATTGCTGCCACGGTTTTTTCCCAGAGGGTTTTTTCATTCGGGCCATAATATGCTTGCTGTTTGTCTTGTACTCTTGTACAGGTCCCATAGGCCAATTGGCCTCCGTGGACGATAAAATCTTATTCTATTCTATTCTATTCTATTCTATTCTATTCTATTCTATTCTATTCTATAACTCCCGTTCCCCAATAACTGAAATTCATAGCGCCTCCCTCCTTATGGTCTGAGCGCCTCCCTCTGAGCGCCTCCCTGGGCGCCGCCTTCCCTGAGTGCCTGGGCGCATGGCGCCTGTGCCTCTTGTT
>JAANSK020282346.1:0-10944 GCA_011763485.2 Isoetes engelmannii | reverse complement strand
TATAAAATGTGCTAATTTAAAGAACTCACTAAAAAACTACAACTCCAAATTTTGTCCCAAAATCAAGACATAATCCCCCACAAGATTGGAACTTTGCAAAGACCGCAAATATTTTCTTCACTCCACCTGCTGAGTTTAACACTTCCACCCATGCCCCTTGTCTCATGGAATCAGACAGGAGAGTGAATAATGCTACCAGTGTTGCTTCCTAAGAAGATCCAAGCAAGGTCTGCTGCTAAAGAGTAACATATATGTTGTTGAAGGGCACATCAATGAAATAGGTCTGCTCAAGAGACTTTTTTATCCTGTTACATTTAGCCACGTAATGCATCTTACAACACAAACATGTGTTTAGATATACTTTGCAAAATCCTAGCATGTAATGCATCTTATAGCACAAGCATGGATTTAGATATGCTTTGCAAAACCGTAGCTCATATATCCACGCTACAACAATATTAATGCTTTTCTTAATCTTTTTTCTTAAAATAATAAGGACGGTTATAAAGGAGATATAATCTTACTTAAAACATGACTGAAGCAACACCTTAAAATAAGTTTTATATGAATTAAATTGAATGTTTATTATCCTCCACGGAGGGCAATCAGCCTATGGGATCCAATATAAGAATGCAGCAAGTGTATTACTGCCCGGATTAAAAAACCCCGGAGGGAAAAGCTGTGGCAGCAATAAGACTGCTGACAAGTTGTACAAATATACATGAAAAAATATGTACAAGTCAAGTGGTGGTCCGGGGAGCATATCTGTAACCTCATATCCATCACCAATGTATGATCCTAATGAGTGCACTGATATTCATGTCCATTATCATGTGTAGTGGCTCGTTGGGCCTGACCAAGGTAGCATAGTGCGTCCAGGTCTGATCATACGCCGTGCAGGTCTGAAAAGTGTGACATTTATCCTCGGTGGCTCCCATCTGGCAGTGCTGACAGATCCTGTCCTGATACTTGCATGGCATACAAAAGCTTGCTTAAAAACGTACCATCTCTTGAACAGAGTTTGTGGTTTAAAAAATTAGAGATAGACGCATGACAATAAGGATCGTGCGAAAAGGATAAGCATACCATATGATAATGATGTTTAACATTCACAATGAAATATCGAGTTGTCAAGTACTAGGTGGTCTCCTACTGAAGGCACCATTAAACTCTTCAAAAGGGATTTTGATAGAAGTTCCAACTAGTTTAGGCTTGGAGAAAAGCGGTGACAAATAAACAAGATGGAAGAAGCTAAATGCAAGTATATGCCATGAATTCTTTTGGCAGATGGTGTCTCGAACCCTTGCATCTTGTTCATCCTATCCATCCGTTGGTCACCTTTGTTTTTCTCTCCCAATTTTTGTTTTTTTTTTTGGCATATGATTGGGGGTCCTGGGGGGGGGGGGGGGAGGTTCCAATAGTGGACCATCTAATAATTGTGGACAAAGAAAGATTGAAACTAAGATATTTTTTCCAATTAAAATGCATGGCTTAAAAGCTCTTGGTAGTGGTATTCCATAAACTTTTTTTGAAAATAATTGGATACATATAGCCCACAAAATCTCCACATGAAATGGGTCTATCTAATCTAAAAAAATAGTCTGGATCATTTAAATACGCTAATGTGGATTAACATTGTATGATTAAGATCAAAGCCATTTTTTTTCCACCCACTTTATTCACTGGTTGACATTAAGAGAAAAACTTTATGTTGAGCCACTATTGGCAAAATTGATTGATTTTACCATGATATGCTATTGGATCTTGGTCCACTATTGGTGAACCTCCCCAACCATGTTGTGTGCTTTTTATTGTCCCCTTGCGTACATACAATGTTCTCCCAATTGCACCACTTCCACGTAGATATTCCCCCACTTGACCTCCCTAGCCATGTCCTCTCCTCCACTAGTCCCTACTCATTCTCTTCCACCCACCCTCAGAACACCTTCACTTTATAGCCCCTACCAGACGTGGCACAAATACAAACCACACAATCTACAAATCACGGGCTGAGATATATGCCATGTCAAGTGCGAGGTTGCAAAACAAAGTCTACTCTCCACCCTCTCCTCGACAGGAAAAAAAAAATGATGTCTAAATTCCTCCTCCTCCTCTTCCTCATCATCCGCCTCCTCTATCTCTAACTCTAGATCTCTTGCCGACTCCTTCCAGTGTTTTGCTTACCCACGTTTCTCCAAGATCTACCCAAGTTTCTCCGAGACCTACCAACATGTATCCTTAACATAACTTATCTTACATCCTTATTTACCTGCCATTCCAACTTAGCCTTTGTCACTCGTCCGTTATGTCTCCTGGCCTCCCTAGACAACACCTTACATACCAATAAAAAAACTCTCGAACATAGATTTGTATTCGCCACTTGATCTGCATTTATACACTTGATTTCATCTTTGTCTCCATCTATCTAGGTATAGTATTATGCACATCCAACAAAATATGGTTGGTTGTTGCACATATAAACAACAACATATGAATGAAGATGTGACAGGACAAGAAAATGTCAAAATTAGCTTGCTCTTCACATGCTCATGATGTCTAGATATGCATAGTTCTTTTTGTATTGTTAGATTTACTATTGGTGGTTCAAAAATGGATGTTCGATTTCATATTGATGTTTTAAAATTCAAAACAATACACAAATAATCGTTGTATTGCCAATTTGCGACAATTTAGGAGCCCATATATCATAGTTTGACATGTTTACTTCCATTTTGCTTCTGGTGATCTTGGATCATGCCATCGTACAGGCCAAGAGTCGATATTTTACTCCCCTCCTTTCCTGAAAATTGATCTAGATATTTTTCCCCCCTTAATGTAGGGAAACGTCTAACTGCGATCAATCCATCAATATCGATCAAAACCGCTATTTTCCTCCGATCCAAGTTCTCAAAAGCGATCCATAAGGAAAGATTTAGTCGATCAAAATAAAAAAATGCAAGTCCAGCTTCAGACAATCCTCATTAGGCAGAAACAAAACCCTAGACTTGGGGAAGAAAACATCAGAAATCCATAAAGCGGGGTGAGATACCAAGACAGAAATTGAGATAAAGAATTGGGCTAATATGTAGATGAAGCTACTTGTTTTTCTCTCCGTCAAAGCTGAGGGATTGAGGGAAGAAATGAGGCCTTTAAATATACTATTAATACTAGTCTTTTTCCCATCGTCAGCTGCACACCTTCCATGAGAACAATACAAGCGCCCAAGCGCCCTAGCGCCCAGGCTCCCTAGCGCCTATCCCAAGTGCCCAAGTGCCCTAGCGCCCAGGCTCCCTAGCGCCTATCCCAAGTGCCCAAGCTTTTCGCCTAATCATTCCTATGTTGCGCTATAAGGGAATTCTAGTCTTAGAATTGAACTTTAGCGCTCAAAATACACAAAAGCGCAACCATCTTCTCCAGTTTGAACGCCTGGGGCTCCTAGCCCCAAAAGCCTCTTCATGTGAGCAATTCACAGGAGAGCAGCATCGAGAAGCAGCAGCCCAACACACGATTCTGCATTTAAGTTCTATGCCACGATTTTTGCATCACGATTTCCCACCACGATTCTGCATCATGTTTGTGTATCACGATTGTGCATCACAATTCTGGATTACGATTCTGCATCCTGGTTCAGTATCACTATTTTGTCTTACGATTCTTGTGACGCTCCCTGCTACATATACGATGCCCCATCGTATACTTCGCCGAGAATTCCCCATCGGATGTCCGAACCATCGAATGGGCCCTTCGTCAAACACATGTCCTGGGATGAACAGGAACATTGGCCGAGGAACGAAGGCGTCGTTTGCCCCTCCTCAACAGGCTCCTATCAGCGGAAGCATAAACAAACGTAAGCACATACGTATAAACATATAAACCTACCCCGAGGGGTAGCATCATCCATCTATCAACATATACATCATAACATACATCTATCATATACTACACATGGAGATATCCTACCCAGGCTCTGACTCATATGGAGGTGACTGACGGTAAGGCTCCCAGATAGATCAGACTGAGTTATGGCAATGACTTGGGCTGGCTTATGACAATGGCAAACGGTTGTCCACTCCATCCGCCCCTCCTGTGCACACTTTGCAGACAGGCTGGATCGAACTGTGAGATCTGTAGCTGTCGGATACGTAGCCTCTCGGTATCACCAAGGACTACTTTAGGTTGCATCTCCCTGGTCCGATGTGGAAGAAGGGCATAACCCTCCCATGGTAAGATGAATTCCATGCGACTAGAGGGTCGGGGTGACACCCGCCCTTACCCGTCTTAATTCCCCAAAACCTACCAGGTTGGGGAGAGTCAGATCATCATCTGACCAAGAGAGTGTCAGACCCATACTCGGCCCTCCCGAAGTGGCGGAGTATACGCCTAGTGCGCTAAGAGGACCCTTTGGTAGCACGCTCCATCCAGGCCCCATCCCTCCATGCAACATCTTACCACGTTAGCTCAGAACCAGACCTGATAGCTCTCCCAGCCAGGTGGGATCTATGCACATGTCGAATAATGGGAATTATATGAGTTAACTAGAAGCATACCACATTAGGCTTCTAAGTCTCTACCTCCCTTCCCAATACACAAGAGGTTCGAAAACACTAGAACAACCAACATCCATCATATCTTGATAACAAGATAAGATAACAACTAATCCTAAACAAACAATCTAACTACAAGTTCGGGCTCTTTGTTTAGGGTTCGAACATCACAACTTAGGAACTAGGAAAGCTCTACGAACAATACGACAAACTAACTCAACTGGAATGCTAGATTTCAGGTGAATTAGCTAACTATATACTCGAAATACCTGATCCTGGCGTACAGTCTCTTAGCCCTGGCGTCTCCATCTCCTCCTGAATCTCTGAAGCAGGCGCTCCACTAGCTATGGTGCTAGCTCCCTTGGCTTCGCTCTCCCACGCACTCCTGTCGCAGACGATTTCTGATTCGGAGTTGTCGCGACGATCGAGGTTCCGGCAGAGTGGTGAGCATAAAAGTGTGTTTAGGGTTAGGGTTGGCCTTAAATTTCACACTTTTCAGCTCCAATGGGATGCTCCCACGTGGTCATGCATGCCCATGTGGATATTTGGCATTCCATAACTTAGGTTGCACAAGTTATATGCACGCCCCATGTGGGTATGGTCCGATGCCAAGAATACAAGGCGTCTATGACGACTTGTATAGTGATGTGGTCGTAGAATGTACATATACATAGCGTATATTCATGGGGAGCGTCACAATTCTGCAACACGGTTTGGTCCAACGCGTAATGATCTACAGCCATATTTGATTTGTCAGCTTTCCTGACACCATAGATTGCTTTGCTCTGCTTTAATTTTATATTATATCTTCTTTCCTAGGTGTTTCTATTGCGCTGATGTGATTTCTTTCAATTCTAGTTATCCTTTGCAAGTAGCTAAGATCCCTTTGGTCTGAATTGCACACATGACCCCCTCTGCCCAGTGTGCACTCCTTAGGTTTTGCCTACCCCTAATTTGTTTCTACGCTCCAAAACCATCAACAGTGCCCCACCATTAGTTCAACTCGGATTTATTTTTTGCTTGAGATATTGTCCTCTATTGCCGCTTCCTGATTCGATGGCTACGGAAGTCAAAAACATGGCCAGAAAGGCAAAAACCTCCCCAACTCCACCAGCAACCTCATCGAATCCAGTCTCGCATATTAATCCTGTTTACAACCCAATGGATGCCTCTCCACCAGCCCCCTTCGAAACTTTTGTTGCAGTATGAGAGCCCAGACTCCTTAAGTCCGGAGGCCTTAGCAATCCAGCTTGAGGATATCTCCTCCTAGCTCATCGTCATAGACACATCCATGGTACTACCTTTTCACAGTTGGATTCAGGTTCTGCAAATGTTCAAAAATCCTGTTCAGGCAATCAGTCCTACCTTAGAGTTGTTCTCCAACACCCGTCAGCCCTCCACACATATTGCAAGCAGATGCCATGGTGCAGACTGAGGAGATAGTGGAGACGCATTCACATGTGGATAGGGATGTTCCTCTACTTGAGGTAGTACCAAAGGATCCACAAGGGCCTGAACACCAGCCAGAGCTGAATCCTGAGCAAGATCGTCACATGAACCTACACCTTGTGGGAGTTTAGAAAACTTCCTCTGGTTCGGATGCAGCTGCTTACTTCTTTACTTATATCATGCACATTGTGAGTCTAGGCACCTTTACGACAAGGAAAGTGGTGCACAACAGCCTGATTGGCCTTGCCATCTTTTGATACATTTCGCGGCATCACGAGATAGGCAATATGTCTTGCAGCATGGCAGTCACCTCAAGGGTACGCACTTTTCATTACAAGAAGATCTCTCTCCAGTCCAGTTAACTCGGCGACGAGACGAGCTATGTGAAGTCCTTGAGGCCAGACTCCAAAAGAAATGGGCAGTATATCAAGGAGGTTCCGCCATTATTCTTGACCAATGGCCTTCAAATCCTTGGTTGGGGTGTTCCTAGTTACTCCCTCATGCTGGGTGGCTTTTTCTTGTTGCTTTTGGTTGTACGTTAAATTTTTATTGTTTTGTATATTTTGATCTGGTGATGGGACTTTGATCTGGTGATGGGACTATGTCCCCCAGTCCTTCTTCGGGCTACACCCCCCCCCCCTTTCTGTATTGGGTCCCATAACCCGGTTGGGTTTCTGTGGACGATAAAATTCTACCTTATCTTATATTATCTTATCCCACGCCACGTGATAGACCAAAAAACATATCTATTAGTTTGATACATATAGATATCCTTAAATGTATATCCATAAACAAAATGGAAGTTGGGTTGCCTTTTTGAATGTGCCACCGGCCTCCGTGGACGATAATTCTATTCTATTCTATTCTATTCTATTCTATTCTATAATGCAGAATGGAAATAGGCCCATCAATTGTGCTAAACAGGTCAAGAACCGGACGAAGAGGAAAACATCCAGTAGTTTTGTTACATGTTTGTTAACTATGATAGAAAACATAGCAGCTCTGTTTTGTGCCGAATGTACATCAAAAGATCCGGCAAAAGATCTTACACTTGCAGCTCTTTTCTGTGCCAGATCTGTTCTGCTCTATTCGGATCTGGTCGTATCTGTAGAAAAGTGTTATGTTTTGCTCTGGCCGGATTGGCACGAAAGGAATATAGAACAGGGTTGCCTTAAGACCAAATTTGTGTAAGCATAACTTAGAAGGTCGGGCGAATCATAGTCTTACAAGATTAGTTATGCTGGCGAATGTTTTCTAGATATGAATAGTTTTCGTAGAAATGCAGGCGAATCATGGCTAATGTTATTAGCCAAGCTTTTAAGTGTCTTTTTCTTTTCCAAGTACGATTTGTATAAGAAAATTTTGCTCACTCGGTGGACGATCCAATACCACAATTTAACCTTTTCAAATGAGAATGTGGCTTTGTCCTTGTAGATAAAACCAATCTATAAAAGAAGGTGGTGTATGAAAATTCAAACCAAAGTGGTCAAGGACAAATCCTCTCAATTCTTCCCTAGAAATCTGAATTGCATTACAATAGCCACAAAAATAGCTCTGTTAAAGGCATCCCTATGAAATTGGAAATAGATGGGATGATTGTTTCTAGTCCAATCCGTATAATAAAAAACTATGATCGAGTCATACATCGCAGTAAAATTATATTATGTACCTGAACGAATATGGTGAGTATGAGGTAACCTAGAATATTAGGCAATTCCATGAGAATCTTCTAGAAGGAGGGTAGAATATAAGGTGAATCCATGGTTTTGTCACTTAGTGGACATGGCGAATTTTCAAGTGGTGTGAGATTCGTTTGTAGAAAAGTTGGCTAATTTTATTTTTTTCATCTGTAACGGACCCTACTAAACCATAGTTTGAATTTTTCAATTCCTTAAAAAAAGGATCGTTTGTCGAACTTTCGTCCTTAAGGGCTACCCTGGTATAGAATAAAACAAAACAGTGATGAAGCTAATCAAAAGTGTGTAACACGCATGTGTACACGGCATCTGCAATGCTAGCCTCGGAGGGAAAGATGCAGGTGTTGGATAAGATGGTCCGAAACTTTGTGTGGGGCGGGGATGATGAGGGAGCAGTGGTAAAGGTGGCATGGTGGAAGTGTCTCCGCCCCCGGGAAGACGGAGGTTGGGCCATCTTGGATTTAGCTTTGCACAACAAGGTGTTGGTCTCCAAGTTTGTGTGGAGTATTTTGCAGGATGGAGCATCTTCTCCTGGGGCAGCGTTGTTGTTACAGTCTTTTCGCCACTGTGTGGCATTTGGGAAGCCCTCTGTTCACGTGAAGTTGCCGTGGGCATTGCTGTACGGGCTCAGGCCTTTCCCGCATGCATCCCCTTTTCTCACCGGGGTGTTGCGAGCTTGGGATCACGTGCAGGTGTTGTTTCAGCTGGATTATGCCTCAGTGTATCATCACTCCTCGCCTTTCTTGTGGGTCCCCTTGCCTCCGACGCACTTGCCTTTGGCCGCCACTGCACGCCCGGACGCAGGCCCGTTGGAGGCGGGCTGGTGTGCTCACCCTGGAAGACTGGTATTGGGAGGGTCAGGTAGCATCATGGGAGTTCTTCCGGGCCCATTTCCGCCTGAGGGCCAGTGACCAGGCCATTTGGGAGAAGGTGGCTGGTAGCATCCCGCTGCACATATCTTTACTGCTTCAGGATGATGTGGTGGTGCAGGTTTGAAGGTCCATCCTGACGTTGAGGCTACATGCTTTGTGCGGTCTTCCTATTGTGCGTTAGTTATTCACGACACTTTGCCTCCTTCTGGCAAGTGGTCTTTGCAGCTTCCGGGCTCTAGCTTGCGCTCGGTCTGGGTTTGGACGTGGAGTCCCCTTCCCCCTCCGAAGGTCAGGGTGCTTCTTTGGCGGGTGGTGCACCATTGTATCAGGGTGAATGCCTTGGTGAGAAGGTTTAGGCCAGGGGTGAGTCCTTTGTGCCCTTGCTGTGGTCTTCATTTAGAGACGGTGGAGCATTGTCTGGTCCTCTGCCCCCACTTGCAAATGGCTTGGGACTGGGTTTGGGCTCGGTTCCAAGTTCGGCTGACTAGCCAGCAGCTGCTGTTACATCTATATCCAAATGCTTGGCCTCTTGTGAGGAAGCATGCCCTCCACTTATGTGTGTCCTGGTTGGTATGGCTTATTTGGAAACGGCAGCGGCTGTAGATTTTTTAGGGGATCCAGCAGCCTTCGGCCTCCCTGGTCCCTCGTCTTCGATACAAATTATTCCAGAGTTTTGTGGTGTTTCCGGGACTGGCGGAGCGGAAGTTCACCATCTGGCGGGACTTCCTGGGTGTTGTGGATGACGAAGGCCACTTTGTACAGCAGTAGTTGAGATGATGGAGTGGTGGGGTATCGCTGTTTCTGTGGGGCAGCTCACTTTCCTCTCCACTTACTTTGTATCATTGCCATTCTTTAAATATATGAGATTTAGTTCTTCAAGAAAAAAAAGTGCTCCTAAACTTCCACTTTGTATGGGAAGGGAGCCTGGGGCTCCCTTTTTGCAACAGCGGCAAACCCCCTCCCGGTTGCCGCCGGTCATGGTGCCCCTGCCGTTGTTGCAAAAAGGGAACCCTAGATTCCCTTCCCTATACGACTATCAATTTTGCTTTTGACCCATAGTTTGATAGTTAGTTCTAGTAGCTTGGGTCCAATGTGTCCATATGATGACATGGAGCCCCAGGTTCCCTTCCCCTATACATAACTACCAATTATCCTTTCGACCCATAGTAAGTTAGTTCTGATAACTTGGGTTCGATGTTTCCATATGACAATATACATGTTCTTTGTGTGGCATGGTGTGTAACCTGCATGTTACACTGTGTTGTTGCCTGATAACTTGTCCAGATAATGTCCTTAGCTTCTTCACACTACCATTTATTGGGGTTGGGGAGAATATAAACTCATCTCCTCCAAAGGGTGCTCCGCCAGTCACTCCAGATCTCATATCTTGTTCATTTCTATTTGTAATTCAACACGTGTTGATTTGTCAGTTGTCTTTGCCTTCATTGTTCAATGCAGTTGCTTTCCTCGATATGCTCAATTGCTCATTCATTTCCTTATAGCATGCCACGAAATATTGTTACCCCCACAATAGCTGAACAAATTTTGACATCCAATTTGAAATTCGTAGCCTTTTAGAACATGTCAACCAAACTTCTTTGAACAATAAGAAGTATAGTGGTGATTGATAATTTTGGATTAAGGAAGTGAAAAATCAAAGTATAGTTGTCAACTTTATTGCTTATTTATATTTATTAACTAATTTGCTTACATAATACATAAACCATTTGATTATCGTGGAAAAAACTTAATTCATTTTTTATAATTCTAACAACTAAGTTTGAACATTTTATCTTCTAGGCTAGTGGACATATCCGGCGTATAGAACTGATATAACACATAAGCATCACCTAGAGTGTCTACCCTCCGACTCACCAATTGACGTACTGAGGACTCAGCTTCAAACATAATAATAAAGAAATTATTAGGCAGAAATTCAAAGATTGGAACCTGGGCAGGCCAAGCCGCTTCAAATGTTCAGCAAGCCACGTACTAAACCTCCGGGTATCAAGAATGTAGCCTGTAAAGAACCCCAACACTGCAAAAGAGACTAAATTCTCAATAGTTTGAACGTGGCGTTCATGATTGATATCAATCCAAGGATTATCCGGAAGCAACACCTTTAGATCAATAGCATGATGCTCGTCCACGAATTTCAGAGCCTCCTCCACCCGAGCTTACTTATGCTTCGGTGCCTTTCGTCTAATCCAATCAAAAAAGCCCAGTTGTGTAACCGGGAAACCGTATCCTTGCCTCTCCAGGCTGGGCACAGGGGCAGCGGCCTGGCACCATGGGATGCATCTAATGCAAGGATAGGGTCGAAGTATGATACGTATCATACGAAAAACGTATGAAACGTTTTATACGTAGGCCTTTTTTCGA
>JAANSK020282335.1:0-10944 GCA_011763485.2 Isoetes engelmannii | reverse complement strand
ATACCTGTCTACGCATTGATAAACAAATCAAATAAAAAATTCTCCCAAAAAGCTACGCTAAAAGTTAAAAACACTCTAAAATTTTGTTCAAAACTATCTAGGTAGCCTCACCTAATAACTTTTTTTTTTTGTAAAATAAAATATCACATCAAAATTTTTAGGAAGGAAGGAAGAAAGGAAGTATAATTTAACGTCCACGGAGACCAAAGGCCTATGAGACGGTACATGCCAAAGTGATAGCAACTACAACCCGAAACCAACACCCAAACCAAACAGAACTTATAACTGTACAATGTATCCCTACTACCGGGATGAAAAAACCCCCCGTGGGAGGAAAAACCCTAATAGTAGGATGTCAAATGCCGTGTCCAATGAGATAAGATAAGATAAGATAAGAGTATTTTAACGTCGCGCCACAAGGCAGCATCCAATCGGACATGAGAGAAACTCTGGCAGCTGAGATCTGCTGGATATGACTGATTCGTATCTAAAATTTTTCTTTACCTATTGGTTTTCGGAGTTAAAGCATTTTTATCCAAAAATTATCATTTTCCCTTGGTTTTTGAAGTGAAAGCATTTCAAATCACGGATAACATTTGTTATCTGATGGCCTAGTTAAAACCTGCCTAGATTTTGACACAAAAACAATGAGATAGTATTGTCATGATGGCACAATGCAGAGGCTTCTGATTAGGGAACAATGACTCCTTTGTGAAACCCACAAGTATTTCCTAAGACTAAGAACACTAAACTCGAAGTCTAATATAGTTTTGTAATAGGGTAATGATTGAGCATGTGTCTGCCATGTTAACTTACATAAATTATGTTTCGCCATATTTCCAAAAGACACATGTTTTGTGTGGGCATGATCCAACAAATCCAATACAAGCACAACAAAAAATACATTGTAGAAAGCTACAAAGAGCAAGTTCAACAAATTCTTTGGAACAAAACTTATCATTTATAGGTCCCAACTTATGCCCAGCAACGCTAGGCACTGTTACTAGTTCATATTAAGGAGCAGCAAATCCCTTCAACTGCAAGATTCCTTCATTCCCTTTGCTCACCTATTTAGTTATCATCTCAAAGAAAATCGTTGTAGCAGCCGTGCATTCTCAATGAAGATCGCTGCAGTAGCTATAGACACGAAATGATGTTTGTTTGATCCTGAAAAATATTCATACAGAAAAAAAAAAAAAAAAAAAAAAAAAAAATTCATCCATGAACTACCGATCATCAAGCTGATGCTTGGAAGAATAATAATCGATTTACCAGAGTCGGATTTGCCCTGGCTTAAGGATCGAAAGTGGACTTTGCATAGGCGGTCGGCTTCGATCACAGTTTAGGGCGCAAAAAAAAAAATGGAAAAAAATATTATTTATCACTTTAACATACATACGTATGTAGAAAATTGTATGGTACGTTACATCTACTAGGGTAACGTACGCGTCCGTTAACTTACCAAAAACTATAAAAAAAAATTGCATGATATGGAAACGTACGTATAGTACGTACATGTATGGTACCTTACGTATGGAAAACGTAGCATACGCGTACGCAACCTACACTGATTACATGATCCCATATGAATTGTCACATTCACAGTTGCGGATATGCTAGTACGCTAAGTTATAATACGTCAAGGTAAGCAGTTGAGGGGGACTTCCCTGTATGGTGGCCAAGATCTCACTCCGCTACAACAAGAGTTCCGCAGGCAAGAGTTGGCCCAGGTTAGGAACATTCACCGCCGGGGGGGAGGGAGAGAGGTTGGGGGGGGGAGAGAGAGAGAGAGAGAGAATGATCCGAGGGATGCGGATCTTTCAACTGGTAAACACTGAAGTCATAGAGGTGTTGTGCTGCTGCAACCCCTCGGGGTCCTTTTGCCGAAGCCCCTATTGCTCCTGTTCATGCCCCTGTTCCATCCGCTCTAGTCGTTCCTCCTGCTACTGCTGCTCCACCTGCTTCTGCTTATGCGCTGCATACTGTCTCTCCTCCTGCCACCGCAACCACATGTGCCTCTGCACCTGCCGCCACAAATAGGAATTGTGCATCCATATGGTCTCCTAGAATTTCAACTTTGTTGCTGCAGATATGGATCTCATTTTCCTTATGGAGACATGGAGGCATGCAGGGCACATGCCACCAAAGCTACCGGGCTATCAACATTAATTCATGGAAAGCGAGCACTTGGGGGGTTACTTGCTACTGCTGAATAGCCTTAGTACAATTAATCTCCCTACACAAGATAAACAGACGCAATCTGTACCTGTGGGTCTGAAGACCGGAATTGCAGTGGCAACCCCGTCTTTTTAGCGGCATGCTACTTCTCACATGCGGAAAGCAACTTCTATTCCACTAATTTAGATGTGGATAGGCTGAACTCCTATGTCGATCTATATGATGACATAGAGCAACATAAGCAGTTGGGCAGGGTCATGCTCCTTGAAGACTTCAATGCGCGCACGGGGCCAGAAAAACTCACAAAATTTGACCCCTTGGCAGAAGATGTATTATAGCTACGCCCCGCAGAAGTGGCTTGGCCACGGGCATCTAATAACAACCAGTCATGTGCTATGGCAGGCAGTTGCTTTTGTTATTTGGATGCTCATGAAATATCCTGTGAGGCGTCCCATGATCTAACAGCCCAAAAAAATTCTAATACACACCCCATGGCACAAGTAATTTTCACAAAAATAAAGCCAACAAAAGTGAAAGGATGGGTCATTTGGGAACCTAATGATAGGGATAATGTTAAGGGGCAGGCTATTTCGCGGGATAAGGGCCTGGCGACCCCGTAGGGCAAGCCAGGTCCGCACCCTGCGAAATAGCCTGCCCCTTAACATTAACCTACGAAACAATAGGGGGAGAGGAAATTATGGCCCTGCGATGTAGGCAGAGGCACAAGCCATGTAGACATAGGCCTAGCCACGTAGGCAGAGGCATCGCCACATAAGGCACATGCCAATTATAAGTTTTAAGAAACGCATGTAATCTCGCGTAATTTCCTCTCCCCTATTTTTTCGAGGAGGAAACGCTCCATTGTTGGTACACCTCCCTATCTTCCGGCGAGATTTTTTTCGTTTTTTTTCAATGCTACAAATTTCCGGCAGGTTTTGAAGTTCTTTTTGATCTCCTTGATGTTTTCCGACATTGGAGAACTGAATAAGGAACGTTTTCAAACCTGGGAGTTGAGATTCTCAATAAGCGTGAGGCCTCAGCCTTGATGCCGTAACTGGGTCTTCAAGGTGAGGTCATGGGCATGGCTATGGCCATGGGAACGTGCCCTAAAACTAAAATGAAAAAATTAGGAATGGATTAGCTTCAAGATGGGGCGCGTGATTCGCGAGCTTATTTTGATCCTGTCCATCAAGGGAAGAAATGCAGTAGATACGTTAACTTTGAAAATTCAAAGCATAGGAGTGTCTCCTCTTTTAGCTTTTGGAGTTTCATCTACGTTATTTTTGTGCTCGACATCTTATATTTTTCAAGTATGCACTGATCAGCTTGCAAATCAATTTAGTGGAAATTAGCCAGGTGATTTCTAGCATATGTCGTTAGTTGTTCCTTTAATCAATTCTGGGCTCATGCTTGATGGGAAGGTCTTTGAAGGTCTATCAAGATGTATCTAAACTGTGCCAACAGGGATTCTTAGACAAGGCCATGCATGTTGCTGAGCAAATGCAGCACCAAGGTATCCCTATAACGAGAGAGGAAGCATACCTGATTCTTCAGAGGTGTGAGAAAAGAAAGAACCTTGAAATTGCAAGACGAGTTCTCTCCTTGATCAGCCATAGTGGGCTTGATTCTATAAGTGTTTTGGGGGATCATCTTATCAGGATTTTTACCTGCCATGGATGTCTGGATGAAGCAAATAATATATTTAAGAATGTGACCACACCAAGTGTATATACATGGGCTGCAGTTATCATGGCAAATGCCAAGCTTGGAGATGGTAAGGCTGCCCTTGATTCATACAAGAGGATGCAGCATTCAGGGTTGAAGGGCAATGAATTTATTTACATTGGTGTCCTTAAGGGATGTACTATACAAAAGGATCTTTTGCAGGGAAGAAATATACATCACAGGATTCTTGGAGATGGATATCTTTCAGGCATTGTAGGAAATGCAGTTGTCGACATGTATGCAAAGTGTGGAAGTATGGACGAAGCACATGAAGTATTTGATATGCTGCCTTGTCGAGATGTGGTAGCTTGGAATATATTGATTTCAGGGTATGTGCAGCATGGAGATCATGTTCACGCAGTTGAGTGTCTTGAAAGAATGCAAATGCAAGGCATCAAACCAAATGTAGTCTCTTGGAGCACAATTATTACAGGATATGCTTGGAATGGCAAAGCCCTCCTGGCTCTGGATTTTTTCAAAAGGATGCAACAAGAAGGAATAGAACCAAATGAAGTTACATTCATTAGTGTGTTGAAAGCATGTAGCAGTATTGGAGAGATTGATCAGGGCAGGCTAATTCATAAGCAGATTATTAGTTGCAGGTTCTGTTTGGATGTTGCTGTCAGTAATGCATTAATTGACATGTATGCAAAATGCGGAAGTGTGGAGGAGGCCTGCGAGGTTTTCATAAAAATCCCACATAAAGATGTTGTATCATGGGGTTCAATGATTGCAGGATATGCACAGCATGGGAAAGATAGGCTGGCAGTGCAGTGCTTTGAGACAATGCAATTAGAAGGTATAATTCCAGACGAAGTCATATTTTTGAGCATCTTGAAGGCATGTTCAATAGAGGAAGGCAGAATGATCCACGTACGGATTATCAAAGCTGGTTTCTTTTCAGATTTAGTGGGCACTTGTCTAGCAGATATGTATGTCAAAAGGAGCAGCTTGGAGGAGGCACAAAGAATCTTTGAGAAATTGTCTAAGGATAATGCTGTAGTTTGGAATATAATAATTGCAGGTTATACCAACAACATGCAAGGTCTTCTGGCTTTAAAATATTTGGAGACGATGCAAAACGAGGGCGTCAAACCTAACTTAATCACCTTTCTGAGCACACTAAAAGCATGTGCTTGCACTGCAGCAGCGGAACATGGTAGAATGATTCATGAAATGATTATTGAAGAGAACCTTCAGCCGGATCTCATTGTTGCGAGCACCTTGGTTGACATGTATGCAAAATGCGGGAACCTTCAAGAGGCATGCAAAGTTTTCGAGTTAGCATCAAAGCATAATGTGGTCTTATGGGGTGCAATGATTGCAGGTTATGCCCTGCATGGAGAAGGCATTATGGCTCTCGATTGTTTTGAGAGAATGCAGGAAGAACATTTAGATCCGAATTCAATAATACTATTAAGTGTTTTAAAAGCATGTGCAGCCACAGGAGCAATAGAACAGGGCCGGCTTATACATGAGAAAATTATTTGTGCTGGAATCCAATTTGATATTCTTATTGGAAGTACATTGATTGACATGTATGCCAAATGTGCGGGACTCGAAGAGGCACGCAGCCTCTTTGAAAGATTGCCGAATCGTAATGTGGTATCATGGAATGTGCTAATTGCAGGATACATTCAGCAAGGGGAAGGTGAGTTAGCTCTCCAGTTGTTTGAAAATATGCAGCATGAAGGTACAATAATAGATGGAGTTGTACTTTTGAGCGGATCAAAAGCATGCGCCCAGATAGAGGCTATAGAAAAGGGCAGGTATATTCATGAAATGGCTATTGCATATAGGCTGGAA
Organism: Isoetes engelmannii; assembly: GCA_011763485.2. Lineage (NCBI taxonomy): Eukaryota > Viridiplantae > Streptophyta > Lycopodiopsida > Isoetales > Isoetaceae > Isoetes > Isoetes engelmannii. Next base: position 5,235 of record JAANSK020282335.1, on the reverse strand, counting down.
TCGGATTCTGTTCTGATCACAACCTTGGCAGACATGTATGTTAAGTGTGGAAGCATAAACGAGGCCTGCAATATTTTAAGTGCATTGCCTGATCAGGATGTGGCATCATGGGCAGCAATGATTACAGGCTATGTGCAGCATGGTGAAACCCTTTTAGCTCTACATTGTTTTGAAATGATGCAACAGGAGGGCATAAAACCAAATTTGGTTGCATTGTCAGGTGCCTTGAAAGTCAGTGCTCTATTAAGTGCACTAGAGCAGGGACGGGTTGTCCATGAAGTAGTAATTGAAAATGGTCTTCAATCGAATATCTTTGTGGGAAGCTCTTTAATTGACATGTATATCAAATGCGGAAGTCTAAAAGAGGCTTGCAAAGTATTTGATAAATTGCGGGATCAGGATACCATGTCATGGGGTACAATGATTGCAGGATATGCACATCATGGTGAAATCCAGCAAGCTATAGAATGTGTCAAGAAGATGGAGGAGCATAGATTAAGGCCGAATAGCATTGTTTTTAATAACATTCTTATTGCCTGTAGTCGTGCAGGCCTAGTGGATGAAGGACAATGGTATTTTAAATCTATGATAAAAACTTATGGCGTTGAACCAAGCATTTCCCATTTTAGTTGCATTGTTGACCTCCTAAGTCGTGGAGGACTCCTCAGTGAGGCAGAGACTTTACTTCTTAGTAATGAGGCTGATATTGTTGGATGGACATCCTTGTTTAGTGCTTCCAAATTGCATGGTAATGTTGAGCTAGGAAGAAGGTGCTTTGATGAAATTGTTCGTTTAGATTCCTGGTGCGGTGCTGGTTATGTGCTAATGTCAAATATGTATGCTGACATTTAAATGAGGGAGTCAAAAGTCGATATCGCCCTAAGAATGCCAGGTCACTGAATGCATGGAACTAGGTGTAACATGTCGGGACATAGCTTCCATTACCCCTGTGCTTATCTTTAAAAGAAGGCATCTGGTTTTGCCATATTATGACGTCATAGCTTCTGCCTGCCTCCGCACTACTGAAAGATTTATGGGCAAACATTTATTCGACAAATTGCTTTCTTCTTTGCTCTCCAAGCATGCTGCCTTGTTTACCAACGGAAAGTACGGTTCCCTGGTTGGATGATGTGCATTTGTTCTTTCACAAATTAACATATTTATTTTTCCAATTTCACACAGTCTTATAGTATGTTCATTTGCAGGTACTGCTACTCGGGTTTGAGGCACGAGTCATGAAGGACGTATGCAACAAGGATGCTGTTTCATTCAGGTGAGTTAGCATCCTATTTAGTACTTATTTTCCATTATCTTTCATTCGTTTTGTCGCCATCTTATGAATGCAAGGGCTCTATTGCCACACTGAGAAGTAAAATGCGAGCTGATATGAATCTAGAAACAACGCATTAGGTATGTAATACGAGCATCATTATTATCATTAGTTTTCTATTTTGCCTTACTAAAATGGGAGGATGCCTCCAAAAGGCAGATATTAGAGAAGATTTCAGTAAGCTGCATGAGAATGTTTTGCATAGTAAGAAACTAGCACTATTCGGAGTTATCTAGAGGTGGAACAAATCCGTGAAAATGTACTTCTGTCTTGAGCAGAAATGAAGTCAGCCTTAGCCGCACCAAGCTCATAGTAAAAACTAATAGGGCCAAGATTATGATGATGTTTGGTCTCAAGTAGTGTCACACGTTAGTAAGAGCTTAAATCACAATTAGTATTTTCTAGACAAAGATAACAAAAACAACACAGTAAATACTAGATTTAAAATGAAAGAAATGTTTTTGATATTCTGTTTTATGGTAAAACAAATCTGATTTTCTGATATTTCAATCTTATGACAGCGCAGATTTGATATACTCTAACTAACCAACTCAGCGTTGATCCAAAGCAGAAAGATGTGACCGATTACAGCTGATTGACTGAAACATAACAAAAAGCTACATTGCCATATATTCTTCAATAATGTGTCCGTTCTCTAGCCTCTATTTCTTCCACATTTTTTTTTTCTCATCCTCCTTATCCTTTTCTTTAGTGACCATTTTTGAAATTTGGAGTGAACCTCTAGAATCTGTTTACCAAACACATGCCTCTGATCATCTGTAGCTGCCTTGGTGAAAAACTGTCCTTCATTTCAATTTTCTGCAACTCTTCATGAATAGATCACGAATATTTTTATCTTTGCCATTTTGTTACTGCGGATTCAATGAATGGAATAGATCTAAGGAGCATCTCTCAACTATGGTCTACACTGCAGCAAGTTTGTCCTCATCAAGGAAGCAAGAGCTTATCCATTTGGCCACGAAAGAAACCCATAGATTGCTATCTGAATCAAGTTGCTTCTGACATTGTTCCAAGATGCCAATCACCCATTTATTGGTCGAGGGTGTGGGACAAGAATATTCCTCAGAGGAAGCAGGCAGGCAGGCAAGTTGGGCATAGGGCAATGAGAATTGGTGGAATTAATGTTAGAGCGCACTCGTTTAAGCCAGTGGTTAGTCATCTTTCCTCATCAATGCAAGTCGAACAGAGTTGATAGAGCATTGTTTTGTCCTCTCTGAAAATCTCTGCTCCATTGGGTTAAGAGTGACATCTTTTCGTACATGCTGCACAAGCTAGCAAATTCTCCTATCCTCAATGACAGTCGAGTCGATGGATGATACGATGGATGACATGTGGCCATACAAAAAGTGGGTAATTAATATTTGCGAGGCTTTAGTCTGCTGGCATTAACACTTTTGCCGCAACTTTTTAGAGTAGGTTTGTGTGATTAGTAATTGGCTTATACATCCCCCCCCCCCCCCTTTTTTTTTTTTAATTTAATAATGAAAGGGACCTTTTAATTGATTAATGTACATAAAGATTATAAATTTCATAGTAATAACTTAACCGTGATGAAATAACACTATCATAGGTAGAAATTATTGTGCCATTTCTATCTATTTTTGTGATGGTGTTATTTCATCAAGGTTAAGTTATTACTATGAAATTTATACTCTTTTTGTACTATTTTTGTTAATCAATTAAAAGCTCCATTCCAATTAAAAAAGAAGAAGAAGAAGAAGAAGAAGAGAACAGATGTATAAGCCAATTACTAATCACGCAAACCAACTTTTGATAATTTGATAAAGAGTTGTGGCAAAAGTGTTAATGCCAGCGGACTGAAGCCTCGTAAATATTAATTACCCATTTTTTGTATGGCCACCTGTCATCCATCGTGTCATCCATCGACTGTCATTGATGATAGGAGAATTTGCTAGCTTATGCGGCATGTACGAAAAGACGTCATAGATCAATCAGTTTGCTGACGACACCTTCCTCTTTCTGGTGGCAGAGGAAAGGAATTTGCGGAATGCAAAGGGTCTGCTCGACACCTTCTCTTTGGCCTCGGGAATTCTCTTGAATTAGGGAAAGTGCTCTGCACTATGGGCCTTGTTGACTCCGCCTCCCCCTTGTCTGACTCTTTTTTGGTGGAGTGGAACGTACTCCCAGCCAATGCATATACGAAGTTGCTAGGTATTCTCTTTGGAGAGGATATCTCCATCGGGTGGGTGTGGGATGAGATTCTGTAGGGGTTGTAGAAGCATCTCAATTGGTGGAAGGGTAGTAAGCTGTATATGGCAGGGAGGATCACCGTGGCCAAGTCGGTGCTTTGTAGCACACATGTGTACATGACATCCGCCATGCTAGCTCTTGAGGGGAAGATGCAAGCGTTGGATAGGATGGTCACCTTATCAGCGTGAGAGCCTGGAGCAGCAGCTCTCGAGAGAGGATCTCGCCGAGCCATGTATGTGTATGGCTAAGGATAAGAGTCCAAGGTTGGATGGCATTTCTGTTGAGTTCTTCCGGACTTATTGGGAGTGGGCCGGTGAGTCGGTGTACCAGGTCTATCTTGAGCTGTTGCAGTCCTCGCAACTTGATCGAATCTTGAATACCGCATGCATTTCCCTCAGCCTTAAGGTGAAGCAGCCTTCCACCATTAGTGACTGGAGGTCTATTTTTCTTGTTGTCTTCTCTGTACAAGATCATTGCGAAAGCCCTGGCAGAGAAGCTGAAGCCGGTCTTGTACACCTCTATTAGCAAGGTTCAGTCTGGATGTGTTCTTGGGAGGAACATTTTGACGAATGTGGCGGTGGCTTATGAAGGCCTATATTGGGCCAGGAGAACAGGTCAAGGCATTGCGTACTTGAAGCTAGATTTCGCCAAAGCGTATGACAATGTTCGCTGGAGTTCTTGTCTGCCATGATGTTGGCATTAGGCTGTGGCCCACGGTTCACAGAAACCGTTATGAAGCTGCACAGGTCGGCCCGAGCTACAGTGGTGTGTCAGGGTGAGCCCTCGTCGGCCCTTCTTCTCTTTGGGCAGAGTGGTGCGTCAGGGAAGCCCTCTAGCACCGTTCTTGTTCACGATTGTGGTAGAGGCTTTGTCCCAGTTGCTTCTGGCTGCTGTGGAAGAGGGCATGGTGGATGGGCTCCAGATGCAAGGTGGTAGTCAATAGATCATTAACCAGTTTGCTAACGACACCTTCCTCTTTCTGGTGGCAGAGGAAATAAATTTGCGAAGAAGGGTCTGCTCCACACCTTCTCTTTGGCCTCAGGCATTCTCTTGAATTGGGGGAAGTGCTCCGCATTGACTCCGCCTCCCCCTTGCCTGGCTCTTGAAGGTACTCTGCCAATGCATGTACGAAGATGTTGGATATTCCTTTTGGAGGAGATATCTCCATAGGGCGGGTGTGGGATGAGATTCTGCAGAGGTTGCAGAAGCATCTCGATTGGTGGAAGGGATGATCACTGTGGCCAAGTCGGTGCTTTGTAGCACACATGCGTACACGGCATCCACCATGCTAGCTCCTGAGGGGAAGATGAAGGCGTTGGATAGGATGGTCCGGAACTTTGTGCGCGGCGGGGACGATGAGGGGGCGATGGTTAAGGTGGCGCGGTGGAAGTGTCTCCGCCCATAGGAGGATGGAGGTTTGGCCATCTTGGATTTGGCATTGCACATCAAGGTGTTGGTCTCCAAGTTTGTGTGGAGTATTCTGCAGGATGGAGCATCCTCACCTGGTGCGGCGCTGTTGTTGCAGTCCCTTCCCCACTGTGTGGCGTTTGGGAAGCCTTCTGTTCATGTGGAGTTGCCATGGGCATTGCTGTATACGCTTAAGCCTTTCCCGCATGCATCCCCTTTTCTCACCGGGGTGTTGCGGGCTTGGGATCATGTGCGGGTGCTGTTCC
>JAANSK020282324.1:0-10946 GCA_011763485.2 Isoetes engelmannii | reverse complement strand
TGTTCATCTTCGATGTCTCCTGTTTTGCATGCCTGACATACCCGGCCTTCTATTGGAGTTTTTGACCATCTGCCTGTAGTTTGGTATGATGATTGCATCACATAACAACATAGACAACAACAACATGTACCACATAATTATTTATTCTTCTATTTTTGTACATAGTATCCTTCCATATAAGTTGTGGGAGGTAAAACAAGTCTTGTGAAGGTGATATGATATTGATCTATACATAAGTGTGTCCCCAAGTGTCTATACTTGTATGCGTAGAATTATGTGTATACGTGTGTTTGAAAATGAGAAAGTAGAAGGGGGTGCCAAAGTGTAAACTTGAAAAAAACATTTAAAGTGAAAGGAGGTTTAAATGAATTGCAACAAACAAAAGATGAAGAGGGAACGTAGTAATGTTCCCTTTTCCTTCATCTACCCATAATTTCCTTCCCTTTTCCAGCTTTGTAACCAAATCAACCCAACCCATTTCCCAAGCCTGCCTTACTGCCTCAGCAAGATAAGATGACAAAGCAGTCTTTCTCACCGATTGCTTGGCTACGCCGGCCTTCTACATGTGGGTTTTTCTCCTCTATTCAACATTCTGCATTTCTCTGTTACATCTATACGATTGGTTTATATTCCTTTTAAACCAAGTAAGGTTTGCGTTGTTCCTGTTTTTTGAACAAACTTGCAGACGTTTTCTTATCCTCATCCCTAACTGGTCTAGTGTCACTTCTAGAGTTTGATCGAGTATAAGATTTCTTCTTGTAAACGGATTCATGATTGCTTTTTTTTCTATTTGCATTTCATTTATAATCTTTCCTACCGAATAGTAATTTTGTATTGTTAATCGTTACCAGAGTGATTGTTGATACAACAAGGAATGCACAAGGCTCCTCGTTGCTCCTTAGTAAAGCTTCCCCTCTTCTTTTTCCCAGTTCTTTTCTCTTCCTATCTTACCCTTTCCCCAACCCTGCGTCTTTGCTAGTTATTTTTCTACTTAATCCGATATTGGGTATATTGGTTGTGCGCATTAACGATAAATCTTGATTGCATGCGATTATGTAAACAGCATAAGAAACATTTTACTGGGTATATTGGTTGTGCGCATTAACGATAAATCTTGATTGCATGCGATTATGTAAACAGCATAAGAAACATTTTACTGCAATTCACATCCCCTTAGTCATATTTCTTGTTGTTCGTGTTGTTTTATGTAATTTGTGTTATGACGTCGTTTTCAACAATTACCTTCGGAGAAACACAATGCTTTCAAAAATATGTTTTAAGTATTCTTCTCCTTGTATTATGTAGCACAATGTGTTGTTGCTTTAAAGTATGTTTTAAGTATTCTTTTCCATGTATTGTTAACACAATGTATTGTTGCTTTTGCAAACGTTTATATAACCATACCATTATCAAGCTTTCAAGCAATTAAGGGCACTCATCTGTTTGGCTTTACTTGGCGTTTACAATGAGAGCAACCATTTTTTGGTCTATAAAGATATTTTGATAGTTTTCCCATAAAAAGGGAGCGTATGCCTTTTATTTTTTGATCCCTCGTACTAATAGGACTCAGCACACCACCCCGGTATTCTTCGGTCAGATAAATGTATGCACAACATGATTGCTTCATCAGTTCCGAATGTTACAATTACTTTACAATAGTTCTGAATTACACAGGATATACACACCGCTCTGGAAAATTGGGATGACCATATAATACACATTTGAAGAAATGAATCCAATTTTTTCCTACAAAATATGAATCGCTTCCTAGATACTTGTGTACAGGATGGATTAAGCATCAGAGTTCCGAAAGAATGGCTGGAATGTAGTGGGACAATTCTGCGGTCAATGACTGAAAACCATTTACTAATTGTGAGTGGAAGTCTTGGTCCTCCTCTCCTATCAGTCTGGAATGGACACGAATCGCTCGTTTGCATACAGCCATAAATTCGAGCAAGGCTGCTATAAGTTGTTGCAATTCTTGGGATTTCAGTTTTGTGGCTGGCTCCCCCGAGAGGAATGCAGTACAGACCCCCAGAACACCACTGTTTACCTATTAAAAAGAATGCTGCCATTGAAATCTTTACGATAGATAGAAATGACATTAGCAATTTCAGTTACCTGGACTGCAACACTTCCTTGAAGAATTCTTTGAAGGCTTTGCAGACGAGGAAGATGGTCTCCATCCGAACTTCGAGGCTCCTCTAATTCATTCCTCAGAGCAACAGTTCTTGTCTCTATCATTCCAATAGCATTTTCAATTGGTGAGAACTCCCTGGACTCAGATTTCACAACCAAAAGTCGGCTGACAAGTGCAGGGAAGGAGCCTTCAGTCTGCAAAGCTGTTCTCCGTTTCCACTGATCCTCAAGACCACCTTGTGTTTTCCCATTTTTGGTGAATGGAGTATCATACAAGAATTGGTTAAATACACGAGCACAGCTGTAATTTGGTATTTGGCCAGCAACTCTTTCTCTTCTGCTCTCTAATTCCTCTTCATCCAGGACGGGGTCAACGGATGTGATTTGCAGATAACAAACACCACTTTGAAGCTCATCGGCATTTACCTGTCTTGAATCAGGGATAATATGTAACGTGTGATCACCGTTTACTTTGGACTCATAAATATGGCCCAGTTTCTCCATAATATCACCAAGCCGGATGTCCCTTGCCTCCCTGTACACATATTCCTTCCGATTCAGCTTGCCAAAACGCTTACCATAAAATCCAACACGATAATATGTTGCATCAATGAATGGAAGCGGATTTGATTCCTGCTCCAAGATGGAATCATAGATACTAGTTAATGAGGTGTGACATTTAGCCAATTGTCCATAAGCTCTTCTGTGTTTATGTACTGGAATTATGAGCTCGAGAATTGCTGCACAAAAATGAAACAGTTCTGCCTGCGCAAATAATTTATTTGCCAACTGTAGGTACTTCACTGCAGAATCAACAGTGAGTTTGGAAGCTCCATAACCTTCAACTTCTGCAGCAGATGCCTCAGCGTTTGCCGCAGTTAGCATTGGGCATATTTTGCGTAGAGCATCCACATGCTCTTTTGCCCATATGGCATCCTTTCGGACAACTAGTGCCTGCAGAAATCATCAAAATGTTAACAAAAGAACACCAAATGTCTCACTAATAGGAAACTACAAGGTACCTGCATGATGACCCCTGCAACTGCCACGGCACATTCAGCTGCTTCAGCCCATGATTGCATTTCCTGGTGTGCATCACAAAGATGAAGAAGCCACATAATATGGAGATCAGGAACATGAGCATATGCCCAGGCTAAACTGTGATAGCTTTCTGCTGCTGCATATTTGTCTAGCACCATTGTAGGGCCCTGGAAATGAAAAGTTAAACACACAAAAGATTCTTATGTTCTAGTTCAAGCAAAGGACAGTCACATTACCAAAAGAGCATGTTCAACGCTCGCATCAAGTGCTCTTAGCAGGGTTGATGACAATTTATGAACTTCTGACCACTGCCAAGAACTACCTTGCATTTCACCAGATTGAGAATCTAAGCAGCCTTCATCAAGTGCACATTCCCTTAGAAGGTCCCGAGAACATTCTTCAGAAGCCATTTCCTCCAAAGACTTGCGCAGACGACACGCTTCTCCACTTTCTTCCAGATTACCATCAGACCGCATTTGTGTGACTTGAACTTCCGACATTAACTCAGAAAGTGTGATGGTAAGCATAACGCATAATCTTGCTGTGCCATGGAAGTGATAGAAAGAACACTGCATGAAAGAAACATGAATATTTAGTCATGATCCTATAAAAATCTGTACTCTGAAGGACAGAATGGCTTACTCGGACAAGAATCTGTAGGCTGACAACTGCCTTTCTGCGGATAGATTCATTGCGAAAAACTGCAAGCTGCAAAAGATGGAAAGCTATTTGCTTCAAAAAGCGATCATTCTCCCTACCCATCAATGTGGCTCCATGACGGCTAAAAAGGTTATTAAAGACTGGAACAAACGCATTCCAGAAGGTCAGTGGCTGACTCCGACTCAGAAAACCTGTGAATATTGCAGTAACACAATCAAGCTTCACATAGTCTGTAGCAATGCTATGCACTGCAGCCACATGCGTGAACTTCTCGGCTATTTCAAGAACTTGAAGGCTTACTGCTGCACTCAAGTTTTCCTCCCATACTTCCTGCAATATAAAAGACAAATTAGGACATTTCATGTTTTTCACCCTTTCTTACTATCTGAGAAGCATGACATATGATTCAGGTATTGACTTATATCTATCACTTAAACTTAGAAACTAAATGAACAATATCAGAAATAAGAAGCTACACTCACCAGCTTCTGCCTTAGCAAGGGATGTAAGCTTTCCCTAAGAGCTCTGTTTGAAGCTCCCTTTCGCGATGACTGTGCTTGAGCTAGAGCCTCCCGCAACGAATAGGGTTGATTAGGAGAAGTTAACTGAGGGCTTAACTTCTTCCAGATATGTCCATTATCAGGTGTTGCTTGCGGCTGCATCCACTTTTGATAAAACTATCCACAATTAATTGAGTAGAAAATACATCACTTTATTAATACTACTACACATTCTTCACATGTAAAGTACATCATTTCTAGCCTGTCTTTGCAGAGGAAGTTGGATACCTTCAGTTCTTGACGTGAAGCATCTGCAAGGAAAACGTTTACTGCTGGAGAAAGCTTGTCAGAATATTTTGGTGAGTAAACAGCTTCACCATCTGGGCTTCGAGATGCTCCGTTAATCAGTGAGCTATCAAGAGTCTTCTTGTGCTGACATAACAAAATGATGGTCAACAGTCACGTATATGGTAGGAACTACAATTATCCATCCAGACTTCAAAAAATCCTCTGCTATATTTATTGGCTTTAATTCCACTGCAACTTGGCATTGCACCACTAATGAGTGCAGAGGACTTGGAATTATAAGTCTGGAGTTCCAGTTGGAATATGTGTTTCTAAGGTGCTTTGCCTACAATGGTTGTGCTTTTTACCCCAGGACTATGATATTCTGGAAGTCTAAATAATTAACTAGGTTGATTTATTCCATTTTTTCTGCCAATGATGAAAATTCCATGCTCTTAATATAGATGTGCGGCCCCAGATAATCTTGAAGGAGCTATGAAAGCTGCTCCTTGACCCTTGTCATCACAAAGGACAAGTCCATCCTTGCGGTGTATTTTAAATGCATTTGGGCCTTGTTTCACCACATGCTACCAATCAGAGCAACAGTTTCATATTCAGTCGCATATTGGATGCTTCTAACGAAAGAAGCTAAAGCAAATGGATCCTTTCCTTGACAGCTTTCCAAACTGAATGCCCACTGCATATTGGGCTAAGTCAGCAATGCCTCCTGGGCAATTACCACTTCACAATTCGGAGGTCTACTAATCAGGAAAAAGTTTGAAGCATTAGTAGCAGCTTAATCTTTCACATGTTATCCCTAGTCCAGTAAAGTCAAACTGAACTGATAAATCAAGATTCAGCTTGCTTTGAAGGAAATTGAACCCTGTTAGGCTGCCGCTCTGGCATTCTTGAACATTCATCTGCATATAAAAAGCAATAAGTAGAGGATTGGTTCATTTTCTCCGTGTAACAAACAGGGACTGTTGAAGTTTGTAATAGACGTCTTCCTGAAATGAATAACACTCTGAAAAATGGACTAAAGAATCCAAGCACTAACGAAGGCCTGCCCATCACACAATGCCCACTAAACAGGAGGGAGCAGTGGATTGTACGTCCATTCCGATGTTACAGTGCAATCTAGATCTGATAACTAAATAAAAAATTATTATGCACCTCAAAGAGAACTAGGCATTCCTCCATAAGTTTGAAAAATAATCTTGTACGAGCAACGCTTTGTTGCCATGCCTTGATCAACGATACATCATCAAGATGACGAACAATTTGCAAGACACAAACAAGCACCTCCCTTTTCTCTGTCGGACTCAGATTGTAGAACACAGGAATCTCGTCCAATATCTACAGCAGGGATTTACAAGGGTAAGTACTGAGATTATGCCAAAGCATAAACACTCTATTATATAACTCAGATATATGTCCATATATATTTTGATAATGTTGCATACACGATGAAGTACAATGGGGTTACATAACTTAGACAAGCATGGAATATGACCAGGCAATTCCATACTTACATTGTTAATCATTTACAAAGCATGTAACTCAGAGGACTGACAGAATATTTTTTTATGTCAGAAAATACCCACCAAACCAATAAGTTGAAAATATAGCTGTGAGATGTAAAGTTTGTCCTCAATCTTTTGGTAACGTATATCAAACTCATGCTTGCACATTAGTATGACTAATATACGAGCTGCCTGCAAATGATCAATAGGCAAGTTAGCAATACGATAACAGTCATATATAAGTAACAGAACAGTTGAGTTATATAGAGGAACTATACTGCAAGCCTTCCCGTGATCATTATTCTTCTATACAAGACAAAGAGTGCGAAAATATTTGCAACGGAGCAAAAAAAAAAACAAGTTAAATTCTTTCTCATTGCATAGACAAAATGGTGAGCCTATCCCTTTTGTACCCTTGTGCATTCTTTATAATCATTTTGAGGTAACCTCCCCACGCACTCTTTAATGTCCCAATTTTAGTATAAAATAATAACAAATCCAAAGACCATTCCAAGTTTCCTTTATGAACAAGGGTCCACACACAATAAAATCTGTAGCATTTTTCTCTTTGGATTTCCTTGAGAAAAAGAAGAATAGATCTTACCCTAGCCCTTTGAGCCAAGTCATCGTGGTCCCATGTAAGGAAAACTTCCTGCATTAGCACTGAAGCGAGATAGTTTCTGCAATGCGATATGGAAACAATTAACAACTCAAAGACCAACCCATAGTTTCCACATGTCCAGATTTTTACTAAAATGGGGCATACCGACAGTGCGACAAGCAAGAAATGCAAAAACGGCATGTTAATCTATTCTGAAAGACTGAAGCAAGGCTGTTCATATGCCCCTTGCAATAAAAAAAGAAATGGTATCACACAAACATGATTCTTGAATTAAAACCACTCTAAGAATGCAATCGGGATGAATTCATCAACTATAGACATGCTCTAATGACCATAATGTCCAAAAGACAAGATTATGGAATTGTTGGACTTGCCATTACGAAGCTACGAAAGGAAAAAGGAAAAAAAAAACATACATAGAGATTGAGAGACAAACCTCTCGGAAGGATCTCTGCCTGGCATTTCAATAAAAAGATCATGATCACAAACTATCTGAAGAAACGTGAGCTTGCAATCATGTAGTGTTGACTGGCACACTCCAGTAAATTTATCAAAGTAGAGGGCAACCTGAAACAGAACCATGCATACGTTGCAGATACCCTGTTTAAAATCAGATGCTACGCAACTGTAATCTCACTACCCGAAAACTAGAAAATAAATAAATATAAAACAAAGTTTACTATACTAGCATGCATGATATAAACGAAAAAAAATTGACTGTCCAAAATGATGTCTTGTAACGATGACTGACTGGCACACTCCCGTAAATTTTATCAAAGTAGAGGCAACCTGAAACGGAATCATGTATCCATTGCAGAAACTTTTTTCCTGAGTGACAAAGGAGTGAATGTATGAAACAATGTGACTGGAAGCCATAAGAAAACATTGTGTTCTTGATTAACAGCACATTAAAGCAGCAACATGATCTCAAATAGTTAGTTATAACTAATACCAATGATCATTTTCAACGGGATTGGAACCCTCCATGTTTCTTAAGTCCCTCTAGGGAAAAGAATACCAGGACATTATCTGCATAAAGCAGGATAAGGAAGCATTCTTGCGCCAGCCTTCTCTGCAAACTGTGTTGACAAAGTTATCTAGTTCGTGAATGTAGAGCCAGAATTAAGTTGGCAACATACCATAACACCTTGAGTCACTCATAACTAAAATTTTAGAATGGGTGAAATTGACAAATGCTCGAGGCAAACATGTCTCAAATATTTTAATTATCCTAACTAAGTGAAGTCTTTCCTCCAACGTGGTTTACAGAAGTGAAGAAAACATAGCACAATGTTTTTGTCTGCTTACCAACTCAAACACTTGCCGTGGATCAATGACAGACAGTAAATCATAACAAAAGAATGCCAGACTACTGTTAAGACGTCTTGCTAGACTCAATCCCTTCTTGCAGCGTTCATGGACCTCTGTAAGCAGGCAATCATACAAGTTCAATATGCACCGGAAAACATCATCTGTAAGCTGCAATGGTGGGACATCTTCACCTGAAATGACAACACGAAAGTCAAATCAGCCAAATCAAAGGTTTAGATGAACCATACACTGAGTATAGAGAGCATCATGAATAGCTGGCTATAGAAGGGAGGAAGCATAGAACTGTCGTTTCTGCCTCAAAGAGCCTACTTCGTTTTCTATGCCCACATACTTCTATGAATGATATTAGGACATACATTTGGTTCCATATGGTTTAATACCTTCAAAGATTTTATGAGACCATAGTTTGTACATTATTCGAACTCTATTAATGCCGTACATATGATGTCAATAAAAACAGGAATATTGTAACATGGAAAAAAAAATTGATATTAAAGACTCATAACAGTTCAAAGTCATCAAAATAAGGAAACTTGGATGCATATATAACATGCTGTAAACACTTAAAAGCCCATGACTCCTCTTAAACTTGCCGACTTAAAAGCCCATAAGTCCTTTCCTTCCAGATTTGAGCTCTTTTCAATGCCGCTGGAATCACCGCGTCATACAGCATTTCATGATACTGCAGTTTGTCTTCAATGTGGCCAGAAAACCATGTCATATAAGCACCCACTGCTTGTCCTTGGAAAAAGAAAGTGGCAGCATAACACAAAATCTGTGTGTGCTCACTCCTCGAGATTATATTTATACTCATTGAGAGAGTTCTTTGTGCATCAATCTTAAACAAAAACCTCCTACACTTTTGCTGGGAAAAATGGAATGTTCCCATCCCAGCTTTATTTTTTATCATTGTAGCCTGGTGACGCCATAGTGTCCAGACTTCCTAAGGTGACGTACAAAATGACCACCAATAATTTTTCCCAAGAGATGCAAGAAGAGCTGGTACGTGCCTAAATTCTGCTGGAACACCTAGTCACAAACAGTCTCTCGCAATGATGATCCGTGATGTGGCAGAATTACCGGCTGGTATGCATTCGCTCTAGTTGTAAAAACTTCCATCCCTTTATCTAGCAATAGGATAACAAGTGTGATGTGGTTTAGGCCAATGAAACTTCCCAATGGAAGACCCCAAAAATGCTTGTTAGTAGACAGCTAGATAAGCTCCTCTACATTGACATATAGCTATAACAGCTTAAAATTCAGCAAACATTATAACATAGGGTTTACAACTAGTCATTTCACATTTGAGGAATGGAGGAAGATGGACTTAGTACAAAGAAGAAGAAAAGAAGGAAAGGTCACAAGAAAGATGTATTACCATCTATGGGACACCCAAAGGTCTATGAGAAGAAAACATTGTGGATCTGCAAGCAGGATTATAGCCTCATAACATTAGAATAGTATAACACTAAGAATGCTCTGATATCAGCCTTTGGCCCTATTTTACTCCTATCTTGTCTTCTTTCGGAAAACATTGTTTGCGCTTCTATTTTGTTGCCGGTTTACTTTCTTAGAGATCGCCAATGTTACTCTTTCAATATGATGGAGTTTCCGTTTTTCATCCATCGTTCCAAACTGTTGTGAATCTTCATCGACAAGGATGAATAAACAGAATTAAATTTGCTTGGGTTGATGCGGTTTCTATCTCTTCTTCATTTTTGAGCAAGCTCGTGAACAAATAAAGAATACACATTTCTAGTCAGAATGCTTCATGGGTTGCTAAGGTTGTTGGATTCCGGAGAAGGGAATGATATCTTCCTCTTATGGGGTAATAGGCAGGGTGGAGAAAGATGAAAGCAAGATCCATTAAGGACTACTAGAGACCCATAGGGTCTATGAGACCAATTACATACAGCACTTGCACTTGAATCTGCAAGGAGGCGAGAGCCTCCTTGTCATTAAACCATGCAGGAATATGAAATCAAAATGTTATAATCTGCATCTTGGTACGTACGGGACAATATCTACATGATTCATTCAAATATAGCTTATTTGGCAGAAAGGATCACAATCTGCTTCCATTTCAGTGCCAAAGAACCACTTGAAATTTGCTTGTTCCACTCTCCCATCAAGTAACAGCTTTAGGGTTGTGCCTGCACTTGGTTCTATGCTCTCATCACTTTCCTCGTCATTAAATAAGAAGTTGTCTGCGTTCAAGTAGGGAAATACTGTGTTCAGGGTTTCTGATCATCAAATCTGTTTACTTGAGGTAGAGTGGTATACAGGAACAGGCAACAGAACCTGCCTTGTATTTCATTGAACTGTACATGTAAATTACACTGTTCTTCAGATAAAACCTTTCCTAAATTGCCATTTGTGCATTGGCTCTTCCATCAGTTAAATTGAGACTCTAAGTTGCCAATATTGCGGAATGATTGAAATGTCCAGGCTTCCTCGGCGCTTGAAGAAAGTTTCTGTAGAAATGCATCTTTGTCCCGGCTACAAATCCGTGTTGTAAATCCTACCAAACCCCATGCTTGATAAAACACCATTATTCTAGTTCCCCAACCAACCAGCAGATAATGAGATGATGATAGCTTTTAACCAAACTAACTTAATAGACCAATATGGCCAATACCATTCATTGACATCCCCTCAGGACGCATAGATATCACAAGTATTACAAACTTTCGTGAATATCTACTCCTATGTTTGTTCGTCATGCCTATGGCTACTCAGTTTCTGCAGAGCTATCTGCATCCTTTGAAGACCATGCAGACAGTGCAGTTCGAGTTTTATTCTTTTAAGTCAACGGCGCATGTCCATTTGTCAAGTGCACTTCCA